>JNDP01000986.1:0-123219 GCA_000696975.1 Apophysomyces trapeziformis B9324
AGTGGCGTTTCTACTATCTCCTTTGTGGAACAATCAATATGCTCATCAGCCAAAGTGGAGGAGGAGCGGCGCTTTTTATCCAAGATAGAACAAGAGAATGGACGTTTTTTGGGTATATCCTCGTAAATATCTTCATCAACCGGACTTTTGTCTATTGGTTGGTTGGATAAGCTCGTACGGGAAAGTGTTGGGATTGACTGGATTGACAGGTGCTTATAGCCACGTATTGGTTTTGGTTGGCTTTGTGTAACGTCGCTTAGAAGACCATTTTCATCGGATGGATTTTGTTGGGACTTTCGTCGACTGGAGAGGGACTTGGATGATTCTGTCGCTTCACTGTTTCCATGATGACCGTGCTTTTTTGTGAATAACTTTTTCAAAGTGCCCATGATATCGAGACGGAAAGCAAACGGAAAGAAAGACGAAAGTGGGATACGAGCAGGAACTGAGCACAAGTAAATCGGAGAGCCTATCGCGGGGCTTGTCTAGTTACGTCATTGGTCGAGCCCATTGATGAAGTTGGCCCGCTTTAAGAGCGGGAGGGCGGGGTTTGGATATTGCTGGTCTCAATATATGCGATCAAAATTCGTCGTTCAGGTCCCCGTTCCAAAGCTGAAAGACACAATAGGTGGCTGCATGAACACATGCAAAAGATGCAATTCTTTACGTGTGGTTTACGCTTGCTAATTAGCAGTACTAGCCGACCCATATTGGGAGCACAACTTGATACAGTGACGAAGGGGACAGCGATACTAATTTTTTCCCTTCTGGACATTTTGACGTCGCATATAACTTTTTTTTGTTTTATTGATACTTTAGCATCGAAGATGTCGATGCATGGAAAGGTGGTATTTCTTTGTCCTCTAGACCTAATGCTTGCACCATGATGTGTCACTACTATGATGTATTTTCTATACGTTGGTCGCATAACGAACAAACCTTGTTTGTTCGGTATTCTTCAACATGAAGATTATCTGACTTTCTCTTCTCTTTTTGTTTTCTTCCTTGCTCGCGTCGACATTTTTTGTCGCCTTATGTGCTCATTGAGCTTCAACCTATGAAGGGTAAGATGAATGATACGAATTCCAACACACTGATTTTACGTTCTTCCATCCACACGCTAATCGTTCTACTAATGGATCGACCGCCGATTTGTCGTACTCTTCATAGGAGATATGTTACCTCCAAATGTGTATATGAGCAATTGAAGCGATAAGGTTGCAAGGTAAGACTGGAACAGACCAATACCGGCGCATTTTGGCAAAGCCTCGTTAAGCTAGTCGTAAAGGCTTGTTTGATTATTTGCTTGCTTTCGTTTTCCAGTTCACACTGTTTTTAACCATGTAAAGAGCAATTGTTGCCTACGTTTGAACTTTCAATAAATGGAAGTATGGTTTACTGACATAAGAGAAGACATGATGCAATCGCATTCTTGTCTTGCTGTCCGTTTTATTGCTCCTCAATATCTCTCAATGAAATTTTTTTTTGCAATGGAACTTTGGAGACATCTTCAAGAAATGTCCAGTTTCTTTTACCACCTGCTCTATTGCTGACTTTTGCTCTTGGAAATCTGCTGTCAGCCAACCAGATGGCAAGCGCTCAACAATGATCTGCTTCAATGGCAGAAGACTTCAATCGAAGTTTGGGTCGCTAAAGATCGCGTACTACATACATTAACACAGTGGTGTTTGACCATTTTGCTAACTATCACTGTAGTATCACCCATACCGAAATCTGTCACAGGGCTCCTTTTTTTGCGGGTTTGTCATTAAGTGTCATACGACTGGCTACAAGAGCATTGTGGTTGAGGCGTTGTGATTGCTGCTTTAGTCGAATATAATTGTAGCTAGTCAAAGCTTAAAGTTAATTTAATTCAATAAGATGCTGCTCTAGATTATCTTTAGGATTTATGTGACGAGCTTCAAAAACAGGACTTGCCCGTTCTTTATACTGTTGAACCATATCTTGACTTCGTCAATAGCCATCTTTGTTTGCACCTGGATGAATAATTACTGTTTACAAAGCATATCAAAAAAGTTTTTGTTGGCAACGTTGATCTTCAGCAGACCGTGCTATGGGCAAAGAAGCTCTGAGACTATGATAGAAACTTCCTTGCTTTTCTTGCGTAGCATCGATTCTCCATCGCTTAATCAGCCATAATTGAGCCCACTGTTTCTATAAAATCTGTTTTCGTATGTGTAACTAGTACATATGCTTGATTGCCATCATTCAATGCAGGCAGAATCTCCTGGTCATCAGGTGTCCTTCATATTTTCTCATCTTCTTACTACAATCCAGCATCCACTTGTTCCATTCAATGCGATATTTTGTCACATCTTCTCGTTTATAACCATTATAATATAACTATTAATGCAGGTACATCAGTTACCGTGATATAGCTTGCATTGGTAACGTACACTTTTGTGTTTCTTCTGCAAGTGGAAACCCCATGCGTACAAACATTGAGTAAGTTGTTTGTACAGATATGGTCAGTCTTACATCAAGGCAGAAAGGAACAAGGTATGATTCACTACTGCTCTGTAACCTTATATGGATGACGTTCTTGGAGTTTAATGGAATGCAATCATGCCAAGCTTTTTTCTTTAACATCCTTATTTGCAAGAAGCGACCGTCTTTTAGATGCTTTTCTTGTCTTTGTTCTGGTAGCCATCTGTCAGCTATGTATGTTCTGGCCTAACCACGAGTGCAAATTGCCATGTATGCAGTGTTACTTCTGCAGAGTTTTCGTAACGTTTTGTGGCGCTTGCATTTTTGTTTTTCCTTCGAAACGAAGGAAAAGATGAAAACGCACACAAGACAATCGATATGTCGTGTATGCTGTCATTTCGTTTTCAATGCTGGACTTTGGTTGTTGACGGTTTTTACAGTGTCTGTTAACTTCTGGAGGCATTCTCGTATAATATCATTTTGTGAGGAGCTGTTTGGTAGTTGCCTAATGGTGGCCTGCAGATTGCAGAACATATCTGTAATCTTCTTGTTACCAACTGGCATTGACTTTTAACGCTCTCTTATTTTTGCACGCTGTCCCCTTTGACTTCTTTCAGATGTTCATGGAATAAATGTGTTATATGGCATTTAGCAGAAGGGCAGCATAGCGTACAAATATAAGAAGCTCGAAGATATTCTCCAGCATTTTCAGTCAGTCTTTCTTACTTGCTAAGATTCATCGAACGCATTGATATCAATGTTTAGCAACTCCCCGTCTGGCAGGTTTGTTCTATTATGTCACTGTCCTCATTTGGGTACATACACTCCTCGAAGGTTTTACCTTACTTCTTCCTCTTCTTGGACGGGAGCTGCCTCTTTAGGCTGGAATTTTCTGGGGAACAAACGTGGCCTTTCACGATCAATCCATTTCTTAGAGGTCCATTGAGGGAACTCGCTTAGTCTCTTGCGATTGATTTTCTTTCCGCATCCATTCGAGCGGAAGGTATCACGGTAGATCCATGATCTGCTTCTAGCATCCAACATGTGTACCGAACTTTTTCAATGTATAGCAGATCACCAAATTTCATTGTTCTTCTAGTGATAACGAAGACGCACTGATACATTTCTTCCAAATTGGAGGTACGTGGGTAATGTCTTCTTTCTTCTTTCTGAACATAGCACGGCGTATATCCATGGTTCATCTTATCCGGAGATTTTGGTGCAATGAGGACTGGTCATTTCGGCCAACTTAATAGATGAAAAGGCCTCATTTTCGGATGTAATCTGACTGCACTAGTTAATCGTATCTAAAAATGTTGGGACATATATTGTTCTCCATGACCGTGAACATAATTTTTGTCGAGAAGTGGGCAAGAGCCCATTGATTTCAAAAATATGGCGTTCAGTTGAGGCGTACCATATCCTCTCGCACATCAGTATGCAACTGCTTCTTCATTGTGGCTATGAGATATACTACGGCAAATAGTGAATATGAGAATTCAGCCATTCTCATGAACAACATAGTCCATGGGTTCAGGACAGCCATTCTCATCAATAACATGACGCTGTTCTTCTTCGTAAACAAGGCTAACTACTCATTTTTCGAGAAAGAGAATGGAGGATGAAGAGTTCGAAAAGCTGACGTTCTTATATCGGGCGCCAGTTGCCAAGCCTTCTTGTGCGATAAATTTTTTCCGTGTATACAAGCAACTGCAGAGATTTCTGAGCAGGCACGACTTGTAGTTTTCCGTGGGCCAGCGACTTCCAGATTTGGCGCAGTGGGATTTAGTGCATGTTATGTTCTGTCGTGTTCATGTTCTCTTTTCGTGTTTCTTTGTCCTTCGTTTAAAGCCACATAGATGACCAGTATATAATCCAATGTTAGTTTTATATGTCCAAGCCCAGATGAATGAAAGTTGGCATCCGTTTTATCAATGGGCGTGTGAAATTTAAGGAGGTAAGTAATTAAATGCTCAACGTGATGGATTACCTTTAGAAACTCTGGCTTTCTTCGACCAAAGAAGCTCGCTAAGTGTTCGGTGACGGTGCTTCGTTTGCTGTTGCACAAGAAACGCTAAATTTTTTATATTTTGTTCAGCAGCTGAACACCAAAATCCATCTTTTTTTCTTTTTGCCATAGCCTTTTTCTTCCCTCTACACTTTCGTTTGTCTGTAACAACAGACTCGCTTATCTTTCCTTTCCTTTTTCTATAATAACACATTCCGTTCATTTTTGTTTTTTATCTGTAATATCATGAGTGAGATTGTCCATAAAGCCCCTGCGCATTACGTTCTCAATTATTCATCCACCCCTATGGTGAACGATATGGATCACGTCATCTCACCAAAGTCTAATTCCCAACCATCCCTCGAGAACGGTCAACGACAACCTTACAATGCCTATCAAGGTATTCCCCATTTCGTGCACTTCATCTAAAAACGATGACACGATTGGATAGCGGAAACTAAAAAAAAAGATCATTCCCAACTTAGAGTATGCCCTGCGGCAAATGCCTGTGAGATATCCCGGGATGCCTGTCGCATACCCCATTACAAATTATAACTATTTTCCTGAGCAATCGTCAAAAGATATCGTCCAAAGTCCTGAATCAACCCCCGCAAAGTCACCATCTACAGCTCAGACGACAGCCACCGCCACACTTCCCGCTGCTACCATCCAGCATGACGCAATGCCAATGACACAGACCCCACTATCTACAGCTCGTGTCGTATTATCCCATCCAAGTTCCTCCATGATGACGCCTGTTCCATCAACATCAGCCTCGACTGCAGAGCGCGTCAAAGAAACAATAGCACGCGCCAATTCATTGCCTGTAGAATTTTTCCAAACGGAATTTCACGAATATTCCAAAGAATCCTATGAAAAGAAACTCAACTCAAAGCGAAATAAACGCAAACGGTCAGCTGCTCAAACAAATACTGATGAAAGTTCAGCCGAAGAATCTTTGCCCAACAAACGGAAAAAGAGTATTTCTGAGAAGAAAGGTGACGATGAATCCGATGAAGCTCAGGAAGAGTAAGCTATACAATGGTTAATAGCCAAGTAACGGTGCTGATGTCTAAATCAAAAAGCCTTAGCAGCTCAGAAATACGTCGACAGATCCACATCCAATCAGAACAAAAGCGTCGTGCTCAGATCAGAGATGGTTTTGAGGAACTACGAAGCCATCTGCCTGGATGTAACAACAAGAAGATGAGCAAAGCGACACTGCTTACACGAAGTAAGTCATTGCTGCAGTGAGATATGTAGATCAGTTCAGCTGATGATCTGTTACTTTTTTTGGCATAGCTGTACAGCATATGGAACATCTGAGGAGCATGCAGAATGAGCTTCTGGCAGAAGTAGAACGACTTGCGCAAGAGAACGAGAATCTAAAAAAGTAATACGACCATAAAAAGTGGATAAGGAATATATAAATACCTAACATGTAAATTGCTTAGGTTCCAGCAGGGTATCCTTCAATCGCAGGGAATTGATAAAATGTACAATGCTACATTTTAATTTGACAACTCTCACTTCGAAGTAGCCAGTATTCCTCACTTTCTTTTTTATTATTTCGAGTTCTTTGATGTACTTTTGTTTTTTCTGTACTTAGCGTTCGTATTTTCTCACATAGTCTTTCATCCTTTTCTCTGTGTACACAATTTTTTACTGTCCATGATCCGAATATAGAGACAAAAACGTCTAGCACTTGTGTTTCAAACGATCAAAGCTGTCTACTATCTAAGAGACTGATCGGACTGATACTTAAAGTTGATCAACGAGTAACGTCTTTTTGTTTTGTACTCTATATACTTCGCACAGGCCGGCCTTATCTTAGGCGTGTCATTCCTTTTGGCTATGCTGTTAATTAATCAGCAGTCAATATTAATCCTTCTCATTTATGCGTTTAATGGTATCTTACGGACTCATGAATATTTTAATTATTGTCATCAGACAAAGCAATTGTATAAACAACATACTCTTGCGCACTAGTATGGGGAGAACAATCATGGATCGTAGTACAGCAGAAAATATAAGCATGCGATGGGTCGTAGAAACTCAAGGATAGCATATCCTATGATAAAAAGGAGTCGATCTTGGAAGTTAACCAATTATAATTCTAACTTGGCAACCCGCATCGTAGAAGTAATCACGAAGATTTCCACTTTACTAGCATTATTCACATAGGATTACTCTAGGAGGTAGAATACAAAATTGTATGATCTTTTTTTTTTTTTTTTTTTTTTTTTTTGTATACTGAGGTTTCCCCTCCTCGACCTTTTGTATCTTAGAATCAGCGAAAGGAATTGGTCGCTACCAACATAAAGCAAAGATAAGGAAGATATCGTAATTCCTGTAAATATGTGAGATTCGGCCATTCTTAGCACGACGTATTTATATCGACTGTGCTAACCTTGAATTCAAGCATGCTCGGACAAAGCCGTCGTATTATTCTTAATTGAAATTATAAACCACATAGTATACATCCACTCCGGTGTTTCCAGAGGTTCACCAAATTTTCCATTATAACTTTTCACGATAGCTTGTTTTGCTATCCTTAAACCTCTCCGATCCGTTTCACGACTTTGCCTATCACACTTACACAAGGCGGGAATTAATGTTCCGCCAGGCTATCCATAGACAGTGGACAGGTCTCGACAAGATAACGGCACGTCGTTGCACTGTGGGTTCATCATCAATGTCTCGGAGATATAGCTGTCATGAAGGCAGGAATGAAGACCGATTTCAGTGACAGATAGAGTTAGATATGAAAATTCAGTTAATTTGCGCCAGCGAACATGATAACTTTTCATGGATGCAAAACTATTTCAGAGGAGCGTGAAACGTAGTTCAATAAGCAGTAACCTTCCGTACGTTGCTGGTCGTGCGTTGGTACGGTGTAACCGATGCTGTACATTATTTTCAGAAACCGATGTCGTTATGACACATCGGCTCAGTAGGATGGTTAGGCCAACATTCACAATCGCTCGATCCAAACTAAATAGAATCATCGCAACTACAATTCTTTTCCATACAGTCTGTTCCATCTATTGGCTTTACAAAAAAAAAAAGGAACCTCTAGTGGAAGACAGTAGGGCTAAGGTGAAGAAAAAGTTGGCTCCGTTTATACAAGGTTCACTTTTCTAATTCCACAATCGCATGATTCATGGTTAGAACCCCGTTTAACTTTTACACTAGAGTGAAACTTGTTTGTGAATAAGGCTCCGCCTTCCGTTTGTATAGTGCTACTTATATTGGGCAACGGAAGAAATGGCTAAGAACGAGAGGAGAATATTACAAGCAATTGTCCACGTCTGACTACGTGCTAACTGCCTGGGATCTAAGTTTGCTTCAAAAAGGTAGTCATGAAATTAGAATCCCTGCTTGTTGGTCTTGCAAAGATGCTAGCTTTTGCTTCATGTAGACCAAAAGAAAGCTTAGGTCAGTAAGGAGATCTGCTAAACAAGCACCATCCTTTGCGTACTTATTGCAGCCACCGGTCGAGCAACATCAAGAATTCTTTGCTACACCTTTTTGGATTAATTGAATACACCTGTCAGGGTATATACAGCGAATTCTTTTTCCTATATAAGATAATAAGTATGCTTATCAAGTAATTGTCTTTTCAATAGCCATGTAGAACCTGAGCTGAGGACGATTAATCAGTAAGTTACTCTCCATGCCTATTTCTTGAGAGATAGTATCTAGAACACATAGAACAGGATGGGAATTGCTTAGAATAAGTTAATTGTTCGTATAGCTGTTTTCATGCTTCGGATCAAACGACCGCCGGTAAATGGAAACGGACCGGTCCATTTGCATTCTTTTCCCGATTTTTAAATGAGTGATACGAAAAATATGCATATTAGAAGGCTTAAGCGAGATTCAGTTGGCATTTCAACTCTAGAATATGGAAAAAGAGTGTTTGAGCGACTGCTACTGGTAATATAATGCGGTATCAACCGAATCATGTTTATTCCTTCTCACTGTATTCTACTTGATTGATTCGTATCTATTGATACGACCAAAATAGCAGTATGCCTAACCCCCTTTTTGCTTGGCCAAAGCGTACTTAACAAGCTTGTTTAAGAAAGCAGTATATAAACCCTTGTTTTGTTAAGGTTTCCTTTATTAACGTATATTCGAGATGATAAGATTATCTAACTTGTCAAGCAATAAAGCAAATGGGTTTGACTTCCTTTTCTTCAAAAAGCATGAAATGACCACGCTCTGGTCAAAAGCAGCCGACCTGCGGTCAATGACAAATAAAGAGTAATGAGGATGCACATAAGTCTCCTTAGTCCCTTTGCAGCAATGTTTGTAAGAAATGAATAGCCAATGCATACTTTTCCAACAAGGTAAGGTTTCAACGCTTACAACCTTTCCTAAACGTATCAATCATACATGATGTCTAGGAAGGAGAGAAAAGAAACACGCACACACATGGAGAGGTAAGAGGTTAAGATATAAGTGTATAAAATATAGAGGGATACCATTTCGTTGATGACAAAGCAAAAACAACTGATTAGGTTGCATGCTTAGAGACTAAAAATGATAGCAAGCATCCTTACTGAAACGGATTATGGCTTGGTCACCATTTCCAAAATATGGTACATCCACTATAAATTGTCTCTATCTTCGTACGAACTTGAGGAAACTGTCTGTTGGCTCACGAGGAACATCAGTAGACTAGCTATATCATGGCAGAAATAATATGTAAGTGGATATATGGAGCGCTAAAAAGTCATAGATTGAGAACGAATATACTTAGAATATCAAGGTTAAGAAAGTATAGAAAAATAAATGGGAGCACAACAGGGAAGGTAGCTAAATTTACGTAAACAAGCATAATAAAAGATGGAAGAGGTTAGTGAAGTATCAGTTTGAAAGTGGTTATCTAGGTGTAAGATTCTGGAGATGATCAGCGTTATTTCCCAGTCGCTGATGCAGCGTATCCTGCTGAGACATTGTATTTTCTTTGCCGATATGCTGCAAACTTGGCATGGTTAAACACAGGTGTATGGAGGTCCAAATAATAAAAAAAAACAAGTGAGATGACGATCCGGCCCAGAAGTAAGAAAATCCTTACAAATTCTTGATAAAGTTGTAAAATCTTTAATATTCTGAGCCGAGTTATGCAGTTATAGCCATGATCCATGACCATGTCATTTTCGGTTTCAGCCGGCGTAAGGATCCAAAGAGAAAGAAAAATTGCTAAAGGGCCGAACGCAATGGAGCGCTTATGTGTGTGTCAACACGTTTCTTCAGAATCAACAGCGCTACCACAGATGCATTTTTATGTATCGCATCTCGCCTTTCTGCTCTTCCCTCTCTCCTTGTTCGTTGTCGTCATTTAATGCCAATGAAGGAGCAAAAATAATGTCAGCGTAAAAGACCGTTGCCTCGTTGAACACTTGGTAATGACTGTTTGAGAAAAGGAGGTCGATGTTCGCGTGCTTTTTTATCCTAAAGCATGGGAAATTTCATTGGAACTCTATATGGTCAACCAAAAAAAGATTAGCACAAGTTTATTTTCAATGAATTATTTCTGATGTAATCCAATATATTTCCATTCAGAAGGGGAGCGTCCAAATGGTTTACGGGGATGAACTATGTGTGTACGTAAGATAATCAAGCGTAAAGACTTGCCACTGGTATGTCCGGTTCTGCTTCGAAAGTAGATGGCGTTGAGCATTCAAGATCCGCGGTCGTATTTGCTCCACGTGGCTCCTCAATGCTAGATGATTCAGCGTCCATAGATGCAGACTTATTGCACCATGATTGGATGGAATAGGCATATCGATGGTGATCACGACCTGGTGAAGAAAATGATCTGGTATGTGTAGAAAAGAATGGCGGCGATGGCTCATTTGCCGTGGTAGCAATAGCAGCCATGGTCGTCGTTGCCGACGTTGTTGTTGTCATGGTAGTGGAACTAGGACGACTAGAACTGCAATAATATTGATATCCAAACATTGACATAGGCTGAGCAGCCTTTGCTTTCTGGATACGAATAGAAGCTGATCCGGGTGGTGTTGCCCACGCAGGGATTTGCGTCTTGGCCGCTTCATTTGCATGACACCGCCGTGAACAAAAGCTGTTGCTGCTTGCGACTTCAGCTGTTATCTATCAGACCATATTGTTAACACTGATTTTAAAGAGAGCAACGTACATTTGCTAACCGTTTTTCACAATAAAGGCAGAAGTCGGTATCCATGTATTGGAATATGAAACAGAAAAAAATTAAAAAGGAAAAGAAAAAAAAGAACCAAGAAGAAAAAAGGGGGGAGAAGTCAGGCATTAATAGAGCATGGGTTTGATGACTTCTTACCAAAAATTTTACTCCCACTTCTTGTTGTGCTATCAACCAAAATCAAAACAGGCTTCGCAATTTGCACCCCCTTAACTACACTGGTTTATTTGGAATCACACACGTTGCTTTAAGAGTATCGGACTGTTTTTCTTACGTTTATCTTTACATTGGGAAACATACGTTCTTTAGGACATAGTAAAGTCGTCTTTGATCTTTTCATACTTGTTAAAGACGTCTTAGAAATTCTGACACCCTCTGTAGTCTCGATATTTGTCTATTAAAGCTATGCATTCTTTGCAAGGCAGTCTTTCTTGTATCCGATCTATCGCGCCAACCTTTAGTGTACTCTTTTGAGTGCTTATAACATACTTTCAATGGAAGATAGGGCTATTTCAAATGGTTAGATGAGTGTAGAAAAACTTAGGTTATATTTTTTTTATTATGGAATCTTTATCACAGGATTGGCAAACTTCAGCATATCCATATGTTCACACAATTAAAACAATCCGGGGAAAAATAGTTACTAGTAAAAAGAGCATGATAATTTTTTTCCATATTACGGATTGCATTTTTTTCGCGCGAAGAAATGAAGCATATATTCGATTATAATGTCGCCTATTATGGGACAATGGCCAATATCCTAGAGAAAAGGCGATCTTTTTCTTTACTCTTAGTAGATATTGTTAATGTGATATTAAGAGTACTGGGTGAGAATAATTGCTTCCAGGTGTGTATCATATGCCAGGAAGTAATGGATGAATATTTGCGATCGGAATGCCGTAAACAGACATTTTCTTATTCTGCTGCCATGTGTTCATCTCTCGTGAGGCCGTGTAAAAGTTCGTACGCTTACCGCTTTACTCAATCGACGCTGTTGTCCTTCCTTTTTTGTTTGATGACTCATAGTTAACAAGGATCTTCCACCCTAATTGATTCCGAACTGGCAATGATCTCTAAAAACTATCACTGATTCCCTATTACATTCGTCGTTTCCGTTTCCGTTTAGTTTTATATTCTTATTAACGTTGTTAACCGCGATCCAGCAGCAACATCAGAGGACCATAGTTATATTGTTTCTGGTAGAATGCTATGTCCAACTACTTCTTACCGAGCATGACTACAGTTCAACAGCACCACTTGTTGATAGTAGGTGTCCGTAATCATCTCCCAAAAGGTAAAGCATCCATTGCATCAATGTATGGATGATCCAATCCTGAGGAAAGGCAGCTATTTCTATTCACTCCATAGCGGACAGCGAAGTCGTAAAGCATATCACCAGAAATAGCAGTTGCTTTAGGAGTTGCGTCAAGACAACGTGAAAAAAAACAGAACCCAAGACTCTCCTTTGAAAAAGAAAAAGAAGGAAAGCAGAGCAGGTGACTTTGTTAAAAACGTAACTTCTGCACTATGAGATCTCCTAAACCACAACCCAGTTTATGATTTGCGGGCATTTTGATCTGCTGCATGGTTTCTTGCCCTTGACAATATGACTTGCATATAGGCATCCGTCGTTTCTCACATTTAAAATATCATGCTGCTGATTTCCGATAAAACAAAGCGTTCTCCTTGGTTGCTTTCTATGGTCAGAAGATATTTAGAAGAAGAGCTTTTTGCACTGAGATGGTAGAATGCGTTTTATGCCCAGTGGGACCAAAGCATTGTTTTTTGCCTTAATGACTTTACCAAGTGGAGCATACGTAAAGGCATAGGAGTATATAGCGAATGCTATAACTAGTCTCTGTCATTGATGATTGGAAACTGTTTTTGTTTGTCGACCATACCGCTTGTTGCGGAATGAGCAAATTCTTTTGGTAGTGACAGTCTAGTATGGCTTTATTAGGTCTTTGTCAAAGAGCAGCCATTCTAAGCTGTTTAAATGGTTGCAATATTTACAGATATATCGAGTGTGTGCTAATGTTCTATATTACAGTGATGGTCGCTTTAAGCATGTCAAGCAGGCAAAGTTTGTTTACTTTTTGTCTTGTTTCTGTGAGGAAGGCATTTTACTTGATCATACTCCCCACGGAGCATTTTCATGTGGGATATGTTTACCGCGTGCATAGAAATTTATATAGCGCGGCCTTTTTCGTTTATCGCCATTAGATGCATTGTGTATCGTTTCAGAAGGACAAAGTTGTTTAATTCACCCCATAATTGTAGGAGGATCTTTTAATAGAGTTTTTGTCAATGGTTAATAGATGAATGCTTATTTTCTAACATAGGGGCTCTTTTACTGATAGCGAGCAAAAGTATGTCAGCATGCTAATATATGAATGATCCCGTTTGTTTTAGTGGGGAAATGTAATGATTCCATGGAACGCTGTCTCCTTTTTAAAAGGCCGAAGAACCGTGTGGGTTTCAATGGATTCCAGTTGGCTGTCTGCGGGGTCATTAGGGGTGCAAATAGGCCTAAACTGAGCCTTTTTTAGTGGCAGGCTCAAGCTCGCATTCCATCTTTTCTATCTTTTCATGACGACCAGATACCAAGTAATAGATACCCACGAGCCCGCCGATTCTGTGTCGTCTGTACCTATTTCCTCCGGGTCAATCGCAACAAACGGTTGGCTTGACGATCACCGCCCACTACTCTCCCGTTCTTCAGCTGCCACATCCGTTTGTGATGAACTAATCGAGGATGAAAGCGAACCAGAACCCACAGCCACACCAGCCAGTTCGTCCATTAACTTGGCAAACACCATTCTGGGCACAGGCATGCTCGCCATGGTAAACCAATACAACTACAATCGCAACCTAGTTAACCATAACCATGACACATAGCCTTCAGCGGTTGCCTCCGTAGGGCTTTTGCCAGGAATTTTTATTGTTCTATTTTCTGCCTTGGCTTCTGGTGCTGGTCTTTATTTTCTGGCTTGTTGTGCTACTCGGACCGAAGGACGACATTCATCCTTTTTTGCTATATCCAAACTCACTTGGCCTCGCGCAGCTGTTTTCTTTGACTTGGCTATTGCTTGCAAATGTTTTGGCGTAGCAATCAGTTACTTGATTATCATTGGTGACCTAATGCCACAGGTAGTTAACAAACAAGTCAATCTTAGTGATATTCAGCAGATGTTCATATTATATCACAGGTGATTACCTCGTTTTTCAGTCACGCTGACAGCTCGGAAATCCTGATGGACAGAAGATTCTGGATTACGGTTTTTATGGCGACTGTCATCCTACCACTCAGTTTCTTGAGAAAGCTGGACTCTCTCAAGTACACAAGTATAGTATCGTTGATTGCTGTTGTTTATTTGGTTGCAATTGTAGCATTCCACTACATTTCGCCCAGTTTTCCGCCTCCTCCCCCGGAAGATGTCGAGCTGTTTACTTTCAGTACAAAGTTTTTCAGCCACCTGCCAGTGTTTGTTTTTGCCTTCACTTGTCATCAGAATGTAAGGACACTCATCGCTTATAGAACGCTACAATCATGGCTTACGCAATTGATTAGATTTTTTCGGTATACAACGAACTGCAGGATAATAGACTCCGTGTCATTGCACAGACGATCTTCATCTCAATTGGGTCATCGGCATTTATCTATGAGATTGTTGCCATTCTGGGTTATTTAAGTTTCGGGAAAGACGTCCGAGGCAACATTATTCTAGAGTGTAAGGGTTTTGGTATGGCTTCTCACATGGTTCTCATTTTTATCTTTCAGATCCACCTAGTCTTTTCGTAGCAGGTGGTCGGGTGGCGATCGTAGTTCTTGTCGTTTTCAGCTACCCATTGCAGTTGCACCCATGCCGCAACAGTCTAGATAAAGTGCTAGCATGGCGAACGCCTGAAGCACGTGGTCTGAAGATTCCTCCTCCCCCCTCTGCCTTTAAATATTTTGCTATGACTACTTCCATTTTAATATCCAGCTATTTGGTGTCAATCGCTGTCTCCAAACTAGATTTGGTAAGTACCACAACCTTCAAAAGATTGTTTGAGCTGATTGGCTTGCTTTGGTAGGTACTTGCATTTGTAGGATCGACAGGTTCTACCACGATCTCCTTCATCTTACCTGGGTTATTCTACTACAAGATACACGAAAATGACCCATGGAAGCCAGGAAAAATTGGGGCGGTAGCACTTGCTACTTACGGTTTTCTCGTAATGGTAGTCTGCTTATCCTTTAACATTATACATCTATGATTAGTAAACAGCTTGCTCTGTTTAGACCTATGTTTTGTAGCATAGTTAATTTATACATATATCTTTCATTGTTGGAAACAATGTACACATAAAGCGGTCAAAGAAACTAGACGTATTAATCGTTTAATTATAGCATCAACTGTCAACAATGAAAAGAAAGGTGGAATTACTGCATTGAAATGATAGGAGACAATCTATCAATGCGCGCATTTGGTTATTAGGTTCCATATTCCTATAAATATACACCTTTGTACGAAGATTGTATGTATATATGTTTTATCGTATTATTATCGCTTTGTATCATGTCAACGGCATCATCTACTGGTTACAATATGGCTATTCATCCATTAGATCCGTCCGCAGAGGAGCATAACGAGTCTGACGCTGCTCACGCACTGGTTCAACTTCAGGGTTTCCAGTCATACGGACAGCGACAGAAACTACCTTCATTAGCTTGTCTAGTTATCGAGAATGCGGAGTGCCCAAGTCAACCAATGTCCACTTCGATTACATATACTTCAAGCTACCGGTCATCCTTTCCTTCTTCCTCTCTACCTTTCACCAACACTATAAGCCCGTTATTATCAGCTTTTCAACCACCCGTGATAACGTCCAAATCAGAACCAACATCATTACTTTCATCGTCATCAGGACCTTTCACATTCTCAGAAGTAGCTGGACACAAAGATCATCCATGCCTACCTAGACCACGCAATAAATCCATCCAGTCCAGTGGACACGGGAGATCCTTACGATCCCTATCACGGAGAAAGTCGTCCGGATATCGAGACCATCTTACTTACAAGACAGAACCACAGATGAATGCCGAGCGCAAGAGAACATTCTCGGGGACAGCGTCAGAGTCAATCTCAAAAAAGCCTCGATGGAAGAATAGCGAACGGCTCCTTTTGTTTGAAGCTATTGCGAAAGTAAAACAACTGGACGATATGACAAGTTATTCCTGGGACAAGATCGCAGAAAGTGTGGGAAGGTCCAATAAAGCATGTAAGGATCAGTGGCGACGGGAAGTTCTACCAGCAATCCGTAAGAATCTAGAGGTTGATAATAGCGACAATCACATGGAGGAGAACTGATAGATAGATAAAAGAAAACATTAACATTCCTTTTCTTTTCTTTCTTTGTGTCTCGTTTGTAAGTTTGTCTTGTGTATAAACGAAAAAGAAGAAAATAGAAGGAAAATACAAACGAGTGCAAAATATTAAAATGTTTGCTTTTATCTACACATTGGATGATCGGTTATGGGTCATATGCGCCTTGACCAGGTGTCCGGCAGCCAATGCTGCGCATAAAGATAATTCGCCTGCCATCACGGAGGCAGCAATGATTCTGGCAAGACGCTGTGCATTTTTTCCAGGTTCGGTGGGATGAGGGCCACGCACGCCAAGCATGTCCAGTATGGCTTGCTGAGGCCCCAGAACAGTACCACCGCCCACGGTACCGACCTCAATGCTTGGCATGGTACAGGAAATATGAAGTCCTTCCGGCACCGCTTTCATTAAAGTGATGCAGTTGGAACTCTCCACATTCTGTGCTGGGTCTTGCCCAGAGGCGATAAATATGGCTGTTAGGATATTGGCCGCATGGGCGTTGAATCCACCCACGGAACCAGCCATGGCAGATCCTACTAAGTTCTTGCTGATATTGAGATCGACCAAAGCTTCCACAGTCGTCTTTAGCACTGTTTTAACGATGTCTGGAGGGATGGTTGCTTCCACCACCACAGACTTTCCTCTACCCTCTATCCAGTTGATGGCTGCAGGCTTTTTGTCAGTGCAATAATTCCCAGAGAGCGATACGATATGCATGGTGGGAAATTGAGAGCGGAGCACGTCCAATGCCTTTTCACATCCTTTCGAAATCATATTCATGCCCATAGCATCACCAGTCGTGGTTGTGAATCTCAGAAATAAAAGCTTTCCGGCTATCGTCGCTTTCACTTTGGATAATCGAGCAAAGCGAGAAGTAGAATTGAAGGCTTTGGTGATTGCAAGTAAACCATCATGTTCAACCCAATGCTTGCATTCACCGACTTCTTTAATGGAATCGAACTCCACACAGGGACCACGGGTCATTCCATCAGCCGTCAGTACAGTAGTGCATCCTCCACCTGCATTAATCGCCTTGCAACCCCGTCCGACGGATGCCACAAGACACCCTTCTGTAGTTGCCATCGGAATATGCACCTGTTCATTATCAATTTGCAGCGGGCCTATATCAAAAAGAGAACAAAACAGAAGGTTACCGCATTTTTTTCTTCTCATCTTTTTCTTTAATTGCAGTAAGAACATTCTGATTTAACGTATGGGATCTTCTTTTTACCTGCTACGCCTACAGGAATCGGCATATATCCAATTACATTCTCACAGCAAGCACCGCATACTTTACTGTAGTCGTATCCTTCATAGGGCAAAGCACTATGTTCTAAAGTCTGATTGGTTGCTCTAGAAATGATAGCCTTTCGGATTCGAACAGCTCGTGTAAAGTCGCCCAGGATTTTTTCAAGAGCGTGCGCTGCTATATGCCCGCTCTGTACCAACTGAATAATTTCCTCGTCCTGTAACATGTGTGCTCCTTGACTACGCCAAATAGCTATACATTCCGTAAGCGAACGATCGATTTTGTCTTGGTAAGTTATTTGCTTTTTGTCTTCTGCCGCTTCTGTTATAGAGGACTCATTGGGTGTTGTTCGCGCTTCACTTCGGCGGGGATATTTCGCCACATCAAATAAGTACGTGTTTAACATAAGCGATATGAGCAGCGCGCAAAGGAGAGATTTGTTAAGCACGGGATCATATGCATAAGTGCTGTACAAGCTATAGATAACGTCCGTAAGGCGAGTCAAACGCTTAGGCCAAGTAGATGAAGCAGAATGAATCTGAAACGTTAAAGGCGGTGATACACGGACAGCAACCGGGAACGACCCTTTCTGTGAAACACGGTGGTGTTCCAAAAGGCCATCTAAGATCGGCATAGGGAAGATAATATCTGATGTCGTCCTCGGGGACAATGTGGAGCAAAATCCAAGTATATGCAATGACAAAAAGCCTATCATCTAGAACAGCGTTGAAATGCTGAACTTTTGCAACTAGTTCCTTACCAATACAAGCTTCGTCTTGATGACAAGCACCGGCTTTTTGCACCCGTTACTATCTTGCTCAGATACTTGTACCGTTGACGACTCATTCTGAAGATGGCGCAGCTAAGAAAAATAAAACTTAATTGCTTCTCTTTGTCTTCACGAATACGTATGTATTTTGTACGTTACTTCTAGTTTGACCGCCAAGACAGATATGTACCACGTAAACATCAAAATGAAATCATAACCTAGCAAGAATGCGCTCATCATACAGAACTCACGTAGGCTAGGAACAGCCGACCGCGCGCCCATTGCCAAGACTAATATCTCCAATCCGCAATCTAACATCATCGAAAGCCCGACGGCTTCTACTGCCTTTAACAGGACATGCCGAACTTGTCCTGTCTCTCTCGTCACTTGTTTTGTTAAGCGGTACGGTCGATCAAAGCCGATCGTGATGACAAGGAATGGAAAAGCTTCGCTCAGCAGCACGGGGTTAATTGGAATTCCTAGCCAATCCATCGTAGCTAACGAGAGCATCACCGCAAAGAATCCGTTCATAAGAATAGCGGTTCCTTATATCATGTGTTATCGCAATAGAGACATGTTGCATTTCTTTTCTTACCCAAGGCATAGGAAGATCCTAATCTTCGTAGACTGATGTACAAAGAGATAACCGTGGATAACATTAGCAAGTATCCCGTCAGAATCGCAAGAATATCTACTGCTGCAGCGTTCTAACAAAGATATGTCAGCATATCTGTCTGTCTCTTTCAAAAAGAGCAATTCTCCCTGACTTACATGGACCAGCGTCTTCATGGTTCCTAGTATGATTTTGGCGGTACGAAGTAAGCGAACACTATGGTTCACTTTGCTCATGCCAAAAGGTCGATCGAATGAGATCGAAGCCACCTTATTTTCCCATAGTTTGGCTGCCTGTGCTCTTGTTGGACCGCTTACGTCGAATAAGAAGGATAAAACCAGCCCATCTGCTCCTTCCATGCGCCCTCGGTGATAACGGATGCCTTTGAACAGGTATGATGCGTTGCTATGTTGTGCTATAGTTTCCAGGATATTTTTGTCTGCGACAAGGTTGCGATGACTGTACTGCCAAAACTCCAGTGGTGATCTCACAAAGCAGTGCGTTGGTGGATAGCAGAGATCGTCTTTGAACGTCATATGGTTCACACGAATATCGCGTTCGATCCATTGCTGAAAAGCAAGTACGGTTGATAGCGTTGACTGCGATAATGTATCGTTGCTCCATACGACGATTTGCTTTAGGTCTAGGCGTACTACCCTGGGATCATGGATTGGATGATGACTGAATTGATTGGTGTCGTTTGCATATAAGGTGTACGGCCGTACAAGCGATGTTTGCGAAGTACTGGTAATGATTTTAGCTAGGTTGAACAGATAGACATAGGAAGCCGACCCAAGGACGAGACTGGCAACCATCATCTCCAATGGATTTTGGACAGACAGGCCTGCCACGGCCCTCAAGGTTCGTCTGAGACCTTTGAGCAACATAAGCAGAATGCAGAAAAAGAAAAAAAGGATCAAGAAGAAGGAAGTGATATGTAAAATAGAGTTGCACTTTATATCAAATGAATATGGATTTAAAGGTCTTCGAGTTACCGGAAGCAAGTTATACTGAACAAACAATAGAATTTTAAAATCACCGTTCCGATTCATGCAACAAATGTTCGCATTCCAGTCCATAGATTCGCTATCACATAGTACGTCCATCATCCCAATTTTCTGCAGCTAATATGCCTGATAAAGCACGTGAAATAACGTATCATTGTTAGTTAACACCGTGTTATCAACACAGTACTTCTATTTGCTGTAGATCATGCCGCTCGAATATTTTGCGTAAAGTCAATAAACAGATCCTCTTTCTAATATGCTATTGATCATACCAGTAGAGTAGATACATGGCTAGGATAAAGTAATGCGATTGTAAAAAAAAAAAAGGTCATTGATATTAATGATGTAACGCAACAAGAAGGTTACATATGCTTGATCCTTCCTTATTCTGAACCATATGACAAGTTAATTGCTGAGGATCCTCGAAGCAAGACCAAATATAGGTTCTTCTCGGCAAAAATCACTTCTATAATGTCCACAAATCGACTCCAAGCTGGTGACAATGCCATGAGTGCCCCTTGGAAAAGAATGCGCCAATTTTTAATCAATTTTGGCCTAACCTTCATTCTCATCAACTTAGTATATTTGCCTGAAAAAGTGCCGCCATCAATAGGATCGTGTCTATCGCGTAAAGGCACATTTACGGGCGCAAAATCACCGAGAAATAAATGAATTTGTTCTTTGGCTATTAATTGATGGCTGCATCCCTATTAATTTATGTGCCGTCTTGAATAATTGCTCTTCATATACAGTTCATTGAACAATTTTTTACGCTACTCTAAATAAATTTTGCGTCCATGCAAGGATCAAGTTTGCGCTAAAAGGGATATAAATATGCGTCATTGGTAAGTGGATTATACGGGAAATATATTTTACTTACCTCAACTTGGTCCTCCAGTGGACATAAGATTCATTCGAGCAGCGTAAAAAATACGTTCATGGTTAGTAAATGGAAGGATAGCTTGACATCTTTTTTACTTACCCCCGAAGGGTAATCCTGCCCAAAGGCAGGGGCCGGCCCCGCACCTGTAT
This sequence comes from Apophysomyces trapeziformis B9324, assembly GCA_000696975.1. NCBI lineage: Eukaryota > Fungi > Mucoromycota > Mucoromycetes > Mucorales > Mucoraceae > Apophysomyces > Apophysomyces trapeziformis. The sequence goes on from JNDP01000986.1 coordinate 20,686, forward strand.
CGGTGGGGGCGGCGAGAAAGAGAAACACGGCATCTGGGAGTGGCCGGTTGAAGGTAACGCACTGCAGAGGAGTTGAAGCGATGCAACACCTGGCGAGGACTTGGAAGCATAAGATAATGAATGACACTGTGCATAAATAGACAACATTTCTTTTTCACTTGCCAAGTGGAGTGCAGGGAGCTTACTCACACAACCAAGGTGGTTCGGGACAGAGGTCTTTTTGGCTGAAATGTAAACATAGAGTATGAGTAATTCTGAATATATGATCAATGCGAAGTACATACCGGGGATGTTTTTGGAGAACAGAGCCAAAGAATTGAAAAGATGTTGCCTCTTCGCGTTTAAATAATACAGATTACTGAAACCAACAATCACAGTCATGGATAAGAAATCGATGGATGTCTTATAGATGACAACAATTCAGAGATAAGACAACAATTTTCCCAAGAGTAAAAATGGACTCAGTCTGATAGAAGGTCTGGAACAGAATGGAACATCTGTAGAGGAAATAAACCCTCTTCGTTCGTTTGTGTACGTCATTGATGCTATCATATCCGTTTCTGTCAATTATGGTATCAGAAGCTGTCAGGGCAATGGTACCCAGTTCCGGTTCTGCTCAATTGTATTGCCTTATATTCCACTTTAATATTCCCTGCATGTAGTTATGTTCTCCTTTTCTTCTATTGTATCTTAAACTTAGTCTATTAGGCAATCACAAAAGATTGGATTGCCACGGAATGAACGGTTATTATCTTGTCATGGATAATGCGCCCATCCATACACCAGTCAAGGTTAAGCAGTTGGTCGAAGAAAGAGGATATAAATGTCACTATCTTCCTCCCGACCCTCCTTTTCTCAACCTAATAGAAGAGTTTTGGGCCAAAGTGAAGGCTAGGGTAAGAAAGGAGCCCTTACGAGTTGACGATAACCTTCAAGAACGTATTGTTCAAGAAGCGCGAAAAGTAAAACGCCCAGACTGTCAAGGATGAATCAGACACTCTGAAAGCTTTTTCGTTAGGTGCAAAAATAGAAAAACTTCTTTAAATAAGCTCGTCTTGCTGTGGTTTGAAATAAACTATCTCAGTAAATAGTGAACATGAACATGACTGTACGCAAAGAAGGGTAGTCTGACCGCAAATATTTTCATCCAATCATGCAAAAGCATTTTTTGGATTCCACAAAAACTTGAATCCCAGTCCGCAAATAAAAAATAGAAACACGCAGACAAATAGGCTCTTCATATAAATTCAAGCCTTTTTGCAACCAACGCGTTTAAAGTTCTATAATTGATCTTACTTTCTATCAGCATAGCTTTGCAAAACTACAATTGCTTGCTACAGCCGACTTTGTTTTGTTGACCGATATTCCGGAAAGTTGCCTTCTAGTGAATACCTTGTAAGCAGCCGTGGAAAAGTGATGGCACTTTGTTATGTTCGATCCAATTGGCTTGTAAAGCTAGTCATAGAGAGTATCATTTTCCTCATTCTTCTACACAGGCAACTAGCTCGTTGAATCCGCATTCCACAAATGTGAATTCCATGAACTTTGTTTTTATTTGCTGCTAAATTTCCTTGGGTATACGCACAGTAACCACAGGGCAGTGTTGCTTCAAATCCGAACGGTCAACGTCATGTGCTAATGCGCGGCGCACCGCGTGCTCGTCCTCTCTCGGAATACATACAAAAGCATTGCAGGGCGCAATATCAGCGGCATCATGCTGCCGTTTCTCCTGCCCGCCAAACTCGTCGATTCGATCGGTCACCACGAAACCTAATTGGATATGATGAAAACGCGCTTGCTTGTGTCTTTTTTGTCCCGGCGAGGGTTATTCTTATTTTCTTTACCTTTAGTCTTGCCTTGTACTACCAAGCAGGAAAAGCGTTTCATAGTCGGCATACCATCAATAGATTTCTTTTTAGTCTTTCCTGCTTTGGGACTCTTCTTCTCGCGATCTCTCTCTTTCAATGTACGCAACAATTTTAAAACATCCCCATGACGCCGTACCTGGGAGACCCATTCCTCGCCATGCAGGGCATGATGTGCCAATCCCGACAGTGAGGCCATAATGCTATTGTATGTATGGCTAACACTCTTGAATCTGATATATTTCAGAAAAGCATGTTTCTTGATCGGAAATGGTTTGCCATGAATATGTTGTTCGGCAAATAGCTCGTAATTTCGCAGATTGCGTTGAGCAGTGGGTGGTAATTCTTTTGGCATAGTATCAGTAAGTAAGTAAAAGAAGTTTCAAGTCCCTTCGACTTTTAAGGGACTTTTTATCTGCCAATCATGGCAACCATGTCATTGCAAAGAAAAGGACAATAAATAAGCAATCTATTTAATGCTTCAGATTGATATCTTTTTCAATAAGCTGGGCAGCAATGGGATGGTAAAAGTGCTTGTTCTTCAAATAAGTGGAAGTGGCCAATTCGGCACCATCCTTGGCACGGTAAAGAAGGCGATAGAGAGGGCGAACGAATTTCATGCGACCTTGGGAAGTCACGAACTCGACCACATGAGGATAGATAGGTTCGTAGCTTGTCTGCAAGCAAAGCTGTTGCCATCGGAAACGCACATCAGCGTTACGAATAGGGGTCATCTGGTACAACTCATCCATTTTAGCGATCAGTCGATGAGGCAGAGGTTCGCAATCCGTCAGACGTTCGAGGAAGACGACTAAATTTTACAACGGTTAACGGCAACTGTCATTTAGCAATAATCCGTACTCACTCTTCTGTGTTGCTGTAAATTCTGCGAGGTCTTTAGGAGAAAAACCAGACAGATCATCAGTCTGGCGAGCATTGTCCCACTTCTCAGCTAGGTTATAGCAAGCGTCAGCCAAGGTGGTATCAAACTTGGGATCAACAGGGGGCATGCCAGTGCCATTGATCCACAGATCAAAGTCAATGGTGTTGAGTTTTTCGATAACCTCCTTGCCGTTATGCTTCTCAAAGTATTCGTACATGTGAGACTTCCAGTCTTCCGTAGTAATCGATTTGGAAGCGAAGGTTTGAATGTAGGCTTTCATGTAGGGCTCAAAGATAGCTGGACCACCGACTACTTTTTCGATGTGGTACAGCAAATTGAAACCCTTTTCTGTGATAAATGTCAATCGTACGTTACAGTACCTTTCTGCTACGAAAAGCTTACCATAAGGAACAGAGCTGAAATAGTCGTCAGGATCAACGCCGCTGCTCAAATCGGGCTTCAGAACAGTAGCAGGAGAATCATGGCCGAAAAGTTCGACGCTCTCCTTCAATGCCTTCCATCCTGTATAGGAATACTATGGTTACTCGCATTGCCCTAGTAAATATGTATTCATTATACCAATAATCGAACTGAACTGTCTTTCAAGTTCACCATGCAAACGAGCACCAATCTTTCGTTCAACGAACACAGTCCAACCTTCGTTCAACCAGAAATGTTCCTAAAAGCATCGGTGAGATTATGCTATTGGATTCAATCCTATCTTTCTCCTTACCCAGTTTTGTGTGGTCACTAAATTACCCGTCCAACTGTGTGACAGCTCGTGCGCAACAACATCCACTGCACTTTTGTCTCCTACATTTCAAAACTAGTGAGAAATACCAAATAGAGTGAAATCAGCATACCAGCCAAAAGAGTTGGTGTAACAAAACTCAAGCAAGGATTCTAAGATCCGGTGAATGTTCGATTTATCATCCTTTGCGATATTCTTTTCTTATTTACCTCCATACCACCATAGGGGAAAGATGGTGGCAAGACCAACAGGTCATAACGACCCCATTCATATGGAGTCAATAGCTCTTCACTAATGACAATGAATTTTTCCGTGTCCTAGTTGGATAACACGTCAGAAGCCCCCCATGACCGAGTCTTTTTTTTTTGTTTTACCTCGAATTCCCATGCTGCTTGCTCAACAACTTCAGGTTCGCACCATACAGTGGTGCGTGGGCCAATTTCCTTACCAACAATGTTACCGGCGGCAATTGCGATCAGATACGTCGGGGTTGTAGTACGTTGCTCAAAGTGATATGTGGTAGCACCTGACTCAGCAACAGAAACAGAGGTTTGAAGTGCAGACATAACAACGCGAAGCGGAGAAGTGACAGACGCTGAATAGGTTAACTTGATGGAAGGAGAATCTTGGCAAGGCACAAAGGCGCGGGCATGGATCTTATTGAACGAAATCGTTACTCACACCCGCAAAACACTTCTATGCTAAGACTTACAGCCTGACACTGGGAAAAAAGATATGGTTGTTTCTTTCCAACAGTCTGTCTAGTCAATAAAGTCAGTAAGTGCCTGTCTGATGAACTGATATGTCCTTACTCAGGCTCTAGAAATTGTACAGCGGTACATTTCTCGGTCGTGGCATAATCAATCTTCAATTGAAATTGTGTTCCAGCAGCAGCAATCGGTTCAGGAAGCTTGATTGTCAATGCGGAACCAAGGCTAGGGTGTCGTTCTGCAACGTGGAACTACAAGAAGACAAGCTTAATTCCAGCTTTATCGCCTTTACTTGTCTTTTTACCACATACGTCCAAAGATTTTCCATTCAATGTCACGCTTTTCAGGTCCAAATAGCTAGTATCCAATATGACCTGGTTCACGTTGGGTTCTAATGTTGTAAGATCCAGCAAAACATGACCTAGGATTCTTTTTTGTTCGAAATCGATATTCCAATCCAAATGCAAGTGCGTGGTTTTGACCTCGGACAAGTTTGCCAAACTGCTTGGATCTCTTACGACAGCCATTAAAAAAGCAGATTAATAGAAGAAGAGAAAAAACGCGCTAGTCTGCAAGCGTGCGAAAAAGCTAAAACAAAATTCAAAGCACGCTTAGGCATCACCTGACAAACACTCTCAGCTTAGAGATTGCACCATCAACCTACCTATTGCGTTGCGTTTCGCCCAATGTAAGGATTATGCCAAATACCATAAATGGATGGATAGTGGTTGACGTCCTGCTACTCATTAAATTGTGTCAGCAGTAGCTCGATACATAAGCGGTAACGTGACGCAGTGTTTGTTATTTGCCATCCTTTTTTTTTCCCTTCGAATTCGTCTTCCTGTCATGAGTGCTAAGGTACAATAAAAAGCAACGTTGAGAGAAGCTATTAGTAACGCTATTCAATATCAAGACAGTATGTCAAACTGCATTTGAGCCTTCCGAACTTTCATTTGGAGCTGGCGCATTTTCTGGTGCCTACGATCCCCTTGAAGCTCACTGGCCGAAAGAGGCCTGTCTTGAAGCTTTGCGCTCTGGTATGATCAATAAGTGGAAGAACTATCCCAGGAACAAACTAATAGCTGACAATTATCCCAGGTATCAACACATTTGATACGTCTCCATATTATGGCAACAGCGAGTATATCCTAGGTGACGCGTTACATGCCATAAAAGATGAATTCCCACGTTCATCGTATTATATCTCCACCAAAGTTGGGCGTTATGGGTATACTACCAAAGACTTTGACTATAGTTCAAAGCGAGTGCGTGAAAGCGTATTTGAAAGTATGAGACGCTTACACACGGACTATTTGGACATTGTGTTCTGCCATGACGTTGAGTTTGTGCCATTTGAGGACACCGTTGGCCCTGGAGGGGCATTAGAAGCTCTGTACAAACTCAAGGTAAATAGATCTAGGACCTAGGAAGACTGAACAACTAGATATGGTGATTAAGCAATAATTTAAAATTAGGCAGAAGGAAAGATCAAGTATGTCGGTTGCTCTGGTTATCCTTTGCCGGTGCTTCTAAAAATCGCAGAACATCAACAGAGCGTCGGTCAACCGCTCGACATCGTTCTTTCCTATTGTCACTATACGCTACAGAACACCCAGTTGGCTGATTATACACCACGGTTTCGTAGTGCCGGTGTCCGTTACCTCTTGAACGCATCGCCCTTGGCCATGGCATTGTTTCGCGAAGCCGGACCTCCTGACTGGCATCCTGCACATGCTGAGCTCCGTGCAGCTGCCCGTGAGTGTGCTGAATTTAGCAAAGCGAACGGATTCAATATATCCGATCTTGCATCGAAGTTCTCATTTACCGGTCGTGAAACGTTCAAGCTTGATAGCACTGTGATTGGACTCGAGAAGAAGGAAGAAGTACAAAAGGCTTTGGCCTCATGGCGATCGGCCAAGGCACGCAAAGAAGGAACTGAACTGGTCTCCGAGAAAGAAACAGAAGTATTGCGTAGGATCAGTGCAATTTTGTCTCCTCACAAAGATTATACTTGGCAAAGCCCCTCACCCAAAGAGCTGGGTCAGATATAACTCTTCATTCAATGAATAGAGAATGAATTATATTCCTCTTTCTTTTTATTTAAACGTCAGCACCGTATCCTCTGATAGATTCAGCGAAACTCCACTCGGTATCCACACTGTATGGTTCTGAGATTTCCACACCAGTTTCTGTGATTTTTGCTCTTTGAATCTATTATGGATACTATCAGTCAAATGGTCAAGTTCTCCAAACTCAGATACGTGCCTTATTCAATGATCGGGCATCTCGATAAAACAGAACGCGCATACAGTCATTGATAATCTCGATAGCCTCCTGCTCCGTGATGTCATCTTCTTTACCTTCAACGCGTTTTCGCAAAATAGGCTGTGCCAAGTAAGCGCCAAACCCAGTTGCAATTGTCGTCGTCTGGTATGTTGTGCCTCTCAGATCGACAAATCCAAGAAATCTTGTAAAATCTCAGCATTTCTGGCTCCTTCACTGCCTTTGAATGATTTTACCTTTCACCCTTCTCCATACCACCGACAACAAGTGAATTCCAAAGAGGGTTAAACTTGCTGCGACGGTTGTACATTACTCGCCATAGATATTCATGAATGTGTCGTGCTGATACGACGTGTCCGTCATCGCTACAATGTTCTTTTACCCTATCCACGATAGATAAGAAAACCGAGTGGAAACATTTCGATTTTGCATAAATCTCACATGAGAGAGTCCAATAGATGCTGAATATACTGATAATCTGAAAGATCACCGGATGCGCCAACAACAGTGTGTTCACCAACGGGATATAATCGTTCAATATCACGGAATCTAGCCAATGCGCCATAAGAGCCTAAAAGACACGGTCAGACTTCACGTCAGAAATAACTGGATTGAAAAACGTGCCTAGCATATCGGCGGCCATCATGATGCCATCTCTGTACTTGAATGCGATGATAGAAGTACCAGTCACGATGGGTTGTCTTTGTAACGGAAGGTAAATCAAACGGACGATCGACTGACTAAAGGGCATAGTAACTCACTGGGTTCTAGTGACGGGACCGTAAGCCGCCTGTGTTGTCGGATCAGGCAAGGTTCTTTGCAAGGGAACAGTGTTGTAATGGTCGATATTCTCGTTGCGGGGCTTTCCCCATTGTGAAGGAAAATGGTCCATTTTGTCTGGAAGTGGATAGTCAAAGAAGAAGCTGGATTAGGATTACGTGGAGCGGGACCGTCTATTCGTACAACCAACTGTAGATTGTGAGGAATTTACGTCATCATTTTGGAACGGCACGTTGGGCGATTTTAGGGGATTGTCTACCCGCACCAGTAATCCACACCAGGCACGTCATTATCTTTTACAAAAATAACAGTGTGTATATAGTTTACTCTAGTACGCGCTGGTTTCATCGGCTCAACGGACATCTACAGGAACGCACTTCTTTCATTCTTAACAATAGCGTACAGCAATATAACAGATCGCGATACAATCCAATATTTATTAAAAGCAATTGACTGCTATCAGTGTCAGGCATGAAGTACTCTTATTCGTTGAGACTTGTCATCAATAACAAGACAGAAGACTTTAAGTTCAAAAGCCATCACCAAAAGAATTAGTCTTCCCAACAACTCTTTGCTCCGGCACTTCCTCTTCAGCACGCAGAATAACAGCAATCTGCTTTTTGATTGCATAGCATACAGGGTACTGATCTTTGTAGACATGCAGACCATTCATGCGAAATAGACCTGCTTATCCTCAGGAACGCATAACTTAGCCTCTTGCAATATCCGCATAGCGTAGCAGCACTGATGCCAGAGCTGATACTCCTGTACGGCATGGTTCAGCTCGCCAAACAATTTCTGACGTTGCTCGACTTTTCTGCAGACATTGCCTATTTCGTACCCTTACTCTTGATTTCGGTTGCAATCTTCAAGCCACGCTTCTTCTTTGCTTCGATGAGAATCTTGCATAAATCTTCTCCTTGTTACGGGCATAATCCATGCGAGACTGTTTGCGCCTCTCAGTTGGTATGGTCGTGCACGCTGATCCTTTCTTAGTATAATGTAAGCCAACATTATAACAGCCTCTGATACGGTTGGTTGAACCAAAGCAGCTTTTATGATGCATCGGTCTTTGACATTCACAATAAACAAATTGGGTATTGGAAGAAGTATCAAGAGATGAATAAAAGGAACACTTGCGGGATTTCCGGACTTTGCATATTGTTTAAGTTTAAGTTCTCTCATTAAGATGCTCGTGTGGAGAATACGCTTACTAAGAGAGCCGCTTGTAGCATACCCCAATCAAATTGTCCGAAAGCAAGACAATGTGATGTTAACATAAGAAAACTGACACCCGTGCTAATAACGGAAAGAGATGTCAGATCGCCTATAACGAATTTTACTGATGGACATCAATAACCAGGACAGGATAAGCTAATGACTTTTTAAGGATAGTGCTTCAGCAGGGAATGGGTCATCTGTCATATAGCGGGGGATATCTCCCTAAAAGAACAGTGCATCTCATATGCCGTCGAGTTCCTATAGTTTACACCGCCTGTGCTTGAATGATGCGATACGAATAAAGTGTGACCGATCACATAGCTTTCAGTATCTGTCGTTTAACACCACTTTATGGTGTGCTTATTACTGAAACGATAATGGACAACTTGCAAGTCGCACAAACGCATTACCTTCATTAAGCAGGTCTTGTCAAAGTTAACTTGGTGTAATGTGAACAGGAAGCAATAGATATTATAAGTACCATGTTGCAAGTTTTGCACAGTATGCCCATTACGCATATTAGCATACATAGTGTTCATGGACCATATGGCAATCGCGCGTCATCATGAAATACGCGTTTGCATTGACAAAAAAGAAAGATATGAACAAAGATTTGACAACCTTCGTGATCTTCCCTTCCTTAACATCCCGATAGACGTACCAAAATCATGTCAAAACCCTCCAACAAAAAAAAAGAAAGTGGTACAAAAAACAGCCCTACAAAAGGAGGAAGGTAGAAAAAGTTTAGTTACAAGAAAACTAAAATTATATAACATGCTCCAGCCAGACTACAAATACTTAACCCGCCTACCCGAAGCTGGGCTGAGGCCACTCACAAGAGATCTTTCTCGTTTCCTCCCCTGCTGAATGGTTCTTTACGGTACAGAGCGTGTATCCATGTATCAGGCGAAGAGAATTTGGATAAAATGGTAAACTTTTGCAGTATGATGTACACTGAATCTGATGCAAACAATAAAAACAAAAATCACCCATGCAAGACTGGGAAAAAGACCTTGTGGATACATACCGAAACCATTTCGAACCTTTACAAAAGAGACGTGAAACTCAACAAGGTTTGTTTTTATGCGATAACAATATTTACTTTAACATCCTGTACTGCGTTAAGTGCAATCAGCATGTGTAATATCCTTGATGGGCAATGATTACATATGGTGATGCCGACCTGCATCCGTTAATGAAGGGTCATGCACCAGTACCAGTGAAGGTAATGCTCCAATATTTCTCCATTTTCTGGTCTAATTCAAGGGATTGTAGATCTTTCATGAGTTTATCGGTCGCAAGTGCTCCGATTGTTTCAGAGTACTTGTGTTTCTTTGCAATTTTGACGGACTTTTGTATCTTTTGGTTTAATTTTTACGTTATGATATCGATTTACAATGCCAACATCACGCATTTACCAGATATGCATGCAACAAAAACCAGAAAAAAAAAGCCTTCAACATGTATTGATGAACAGAAACACTAGATACCAAAGCAGAGAAAACCAAACGTAGCAAAGAAGATTTGGTACAAATAATACCGATAAGTTAAAAACCGATTTTTTCTACACTAGGCTACGAATGCACCTTTTAATATTTAGTTTATATTAATTTTTTATGTATATTAAATAAAAGCATACCTTACAACTCATCGTAAGTTTCCAGTTAGAGACGGCCGCTTATTGAAATAGGAATGCTATGTTTACTTCTCTTTTTCCATAAACATTCGTACTGTAGTGGACTGTTATCAAACAATATCCAATGCCATTCTTCCTGCACCGTGTAAATATGCCATGATAAAAAGTGGAAACATAATGAATAATGAATAAAGAAAAAGAAAAACTCATTTACAATTCAAAGCATAGATAGACAAAAAGAATAAATCAGTTGATGATGATGTTATCATATCTGACCGTTTCACGGTCCTTTTCAGTTTTAGAACAGAATAAAAAAGTAATCTTTATACTTATCTAACATTCAATTGATACCCGTATCAACCATTGTTTTACCTAGTACATATATAGCGCTATTTAAAGGTAAGTTTAAATTACGAAACACTAGTGCTCCAAAAGCTAGTTCTATCTTTTTCAAGGGAAAAGAACATTAAGCAGAAGCATTGCGACTGAATCGATCGGCTTGTATCTAACAACGATAGATTGCTAGTCAAAGAAGATATAGAACGATGAAGGCAAATAAAAATGGTAATATTTTATTTGCGGATTTAAGCATCTGCTGAAATCGTAACTAATGGACGTCCAGCAATTTAGGGAGGTATGGAAAGCTGCGAAAGCAAGAGAAAGAAACTGGCGATGCAGCTTTTTATAACGTATCGAAGACGTAATCGTTACCGAGAAACGCTCTATTAGACGTTTAAAAAGGTGGTATCCACTCAGACTGTATATTTGTATTGAGTACAATTGTCATATTGAGCTCTTTCTTTCTTTCTTTTTGGTTTCTTTCCCTTTGTTTCCTTTCTAGATGCGTAGAACTAGTCTTTCTTTGCCTCCCCTCTATTTTTTGGATTCGTCCTTGTATTATCGTTCTTTGGCCGAAGAAAGTAAAACAGATAAGGTATTGTAGCACCTGTTGGTCATTAGCCTGGTTTTGTACGCGGTACAGATATATTGGGCTTATAATCGTTGACAATAGATCTACAGCACTAATCCCTGCAGTCGCACTTTACAATGATCTCGCATCATGAACAATCGTACCTCTACCAAAGTGCGCATTCCGCAATATTTTTCTTTATTATACTGTTTAGAGAATCTATATTATAGATAGCTTTAGCATACCGCTAGCCATCGAAAGAACGCGAATAAACATCGCAAGGGAACTATGTCACGAATTTCCCGTTTCAAAGCAACATAGCCAACACTGAGAATCCTATAACCCTACCATGTAAGTTGTGCTGAAGGTCTTTTATTGTGAGCATTGATCCACTTCATAGAAAATAAAGCAATGTTACGTTTTAGCGACGTAGCATATCCACAACGAATCGTATTTGTTGTTAATCCCGTTTGATTCAGGAATCTTTTAAACATAACATGGCTAATTCGGATAGTCATGAGCAACAATAGAGTAAAGACACCTCCAATATTGAGCTGTAACAATATCATTATTTACGAATGAAGTGACAGAGCAACTGTGATGTGAACGAATGAGCGCAAGGTACGTATATGGATAGGTTGCCTTGGCTCTCTGGTGATACGAAACAGAAACAAATACGTCGGCGCTTATAGTTTGAGTTTCAGCGGGTGCACGGACAGTAACAGAGTCGTCATGCAGAACAAAGTTCGTATAGCACTGCTCTATCGATTCTTTCCCTTTAAACATGATAAATACGCTTTTACTGCTCTTTTCTGTTTTCCCGTTGTTGCGATCAAACGCGCTCTAAGATTAAAAACGCGGTGACGCGATCAGCAAACAGGAAAAGGAAGGAAAAACCGCAGTAACTTTCTCTTTCGCTCTTCTCGTTTCTTCTTATTTTTTTTCTTTCCGTCCAGAGACATGGTAAGTTTGTAACGCAACTTGTAAACAGTTAAAGCTTATAAAAAGTATATGAACCTATAAGCAGATTTGGTCCTTTGATCGATGCGATTCGCATTGTTACTTTCGGCGATCTGAATTGCTACATGGCTGTGGTAGAACATGATTGGGAGCTGGGCATGTCCTTCAAAAGTAAGTTCCTTTAATTCAACCGCAAAACAGATCAAGCTAATATGAAAAATATACACAAACACATGTAGGTGATGGTTTGGTCCTTGGATCGGTGCGATTCGCATTGTTACTTTCGGTGATCTGAATTGGTACATGGCTGCGGTAAGGCGTGATTGCGGTTGGGCATGCCCTTCAAAAATAAGTTCCTTACGTGCTTGGAAATCCGTTGGTTTGGACTTTCGCCCTATGAAGGTTCAGTAATGGACTGAGCCACTTGTTTTCTCTTGTGGGGTAAGACTGTCCATCGACTGAAGCATAAATAGACTGAAAGGAACAGATCAAGACGGTTGTCGGCATTGGAAACGGAAATTGAACGTGGAAGCCCACTGCCAACCGCATTAAGACGGCTGCTTGGCTATGAAGGTTCATAAGGGAGAGCAATCCATATCGCGTGAGGCTTTCTGCATCGAGATCTGGTGTTTGTTGTTTGGTACGGGGCTGCAGGGCTCTTGATGACTTATTTCCAAGAGCTATCGGTCAGACGGCTGTCCGATTAAACACGCATTAGTGAAGATAAGGACTGCTGCCGATCCAAGGACTGAACCTTGGTGCTTATCAGTATCGCTGAGACATATTCTATGAATCTTCTAGCTATGAAATAATCACAGTAGAACTCGCTTCTTGCTAGGGCAATTTCTTCGGCATATATTAGATTGATCTTCTCAAGCAATTCTCCCGTTACTTCAGAAGTGAAGAATTAGCCAGTTGTAGAAGTAATAATGTAAACTGCTGTTAGATAATCTGCCGGTATTTTTATTACTCCCCTCTACCTTTTCTGTCATCTGCAGTTTGATGAACAACGTTTTAAGGTGCTAAACCAATTCTTTATGCGGTGCTCATATGGATTATCCTGGATAAAATTAGTAGCACAACTTGCACCGTTGGCGAATTTAGAGGAGAAAGGTTTTGCTTCTACTTGGACTGACAACAAACTGCTGCACTGGAGAGCAGGGCGGCAGATGTACCCTGGATGACATAATATTATCATATCATACCCACGACAGGAACGCACTAGCTGCTTTCGCTATTACAATTACAAAGCTAAACAATATCCCTGTATCAAAAGATGCCTTTCCTTAAAATAACGACTATTTGTGTCTAGCTCGAATGAAGCCTCTTAAAAATCAACCTTAAGAAAAGTATAAGTTTTCTGCAACAGATCGGATAAATTGATAGTTTGTTAGCCTGATATTTTCTGTGGAAAATACAATAGCATTCAGCCGATGATATGGTCAAACGAGAAGTTTTGAAATAATAATTTTGTCCCCAGCCTTTTATGACAAGCACCGATCGGTGCCCTTCTTTTTTTCTACTCAAGTATGCTCATGACAACTAAAAGCCAGCCCATCGAACCGAGAAAGTTTCAATGGCTTCTTCAGTATTCACAGTTGCGGCTATTACGTACGTCTTTTTCACATTCGTTGCCAATCGGCCCATGCCAATAATATCCAAAGGCATAAGTGTTTCGTGGCTTTCGCGCACACCAACAATATAGTGGCTATGGAATTTCATTGGATCACCTGGATATGCAAGGTAATCACCTCCAAACTTTGATCCATTCGTGATATACAACCCCTGTCTCCATAGGTACTCAAAAACGCGAGATTTCGCCTTTTCGTGCTTGTTATCAGGGTATGTCCACTCTCCGTCGAAAGTGGCAAAATCTGGTCCTAGGTATAAACTTTCCATCATACACGTATTTCACTGCCACTTACGCATAGACAAAGCTAAAGTTACTTCTTCTGGCATTAACACCAGTGGCAGCCCAAAAAAAGTGTTCTGTAGTGGATTTTGGGGTAATGTGCCAATGAGAGCGCCAATAATGCGATGGTTACATCGCAACCGCTTGACTTCTACAAAGCACCGTTAATTGCCGTTTCATGGCTAGTCGATGTTCTATTAACCTTCTACAGTGAACACTAAGGACTTATTACCGCATGACCTTATTGCCACAGGACACTGTTCTGTCATCCTAAAGAAGTAAAGTCACAGCATGGCCGCGCCTTTTTTGCATTTCACCATAACCAAGCATTATCTCAGCAGAATCCCCGTTTCTTTTTTTTTTTTTTTGTAAGGGCTAAAAAAGCCTGTTTATCTAAGGTGACCTGTTTCATAGAAGGGGCATTGCCTGTAAAAGACATAAGTAGCGGAAGAACTACAAGTTGGATAAAGAAAAGGAGGGAGAGAAGAAGGAAAGAAAAACAGTAGTAGGCTATGTGATGAAAAGGACGTGTGACCTTCTTCCAGAAAGGTGGAGGTGAGCGACAAAGAATTTTGGGTGGTCCGGAAAGAGCTAAGAGGGACTTCGTCGAAGATAAGGCTCTAGTGAGCATCCCAGAAAGCGACGATGGCACTGCTGGCTGTCTGAGAGGTCTGAATGTTCGGAGATTCGACTGGAAATTTGAGGGCGAATAGACAAACGCTGACAATATCAGCAATGGGTTGTTTGCCGAAGTGTTGTCCATACCAGCCATTTCTTAGAATATGTCCAGAGAAACCGCTCCAAGTTCTCGGTGCTCAGTAGGCAAGCGGGGCATAGGTCGGGAGGATACCGGGAGAGAGCAAGGTGATGTAGGAACGACTTGTGAGGGATGCGGCGACGTAGTATACGGTTCCAAATGGTACTCGCCCGGTGTTGGATAGTGAAGGCTGAGTAATTATCATTTCGGTTACGGTTAAATAGAATTACCTGAATGTCGGTTTAACTGTGTGGCTATGGACCGACGTTTTACCCATTCTATGGAAACGGGGTTTTGTCAGTCATTTTCCGAAATGAGGGGATTACGCTGATTGTGTGACACATGGCACCATCAAGCATAATTGCATTGGCAGCAAACTTTGTGCAAATCTACTTCTTCTTCCCCATTACCGCTTTTGTTTATATCTCCAACATGGTTTATAGCAATCAGCATCGCTTTGCCTGGGTGATCGTTCTGACAAGCGAAAATGAATATATCAAGGGTGTACGGGCACTTGCACACGCATTGTTACAGCAAGTTAAAACGCGATATCCGTTATTAATCCTTCATACCACTGCAGTATCGGCCAAAACCCAGCAGATACTCATCCAAGCTGGTTGCCAACTTAAACTGATCGAGCCTATTCATCCTTCTACTAAGATTGAGTATTTCGCTGACCGTTTTATCGATACTTGGACGAAGTTGGCTGTATGGAACCAAGACGAATTCGACAGGCTGGTCCTTTTAGATGCCGATATGCTGCCCTGTCAAAATATGGACGAACTCATGACTATGTCTTTGCCGGAGGGTTGGATCGCAGCATGTCACGCATGTACATGCAACCCGTTGAAAATTAAGGCGTATCCTGCTGATTGGTAATTGGTCAACAAAGGTCACAGCAGCTGTGGTCCGGACAATTAATTAGTTCGCTTAGGAAACCCGAGAGCTGCGTCTACAGCAATCTTACTGCTGCGAAACGCAGCTATTTTAATAGCGGTCTTATTGTATTAGCACCGTCGCGGTCGACCTTCCAAACTTTGATGTCAAGGTTGCACAACATTACGGATTTTAGCATGTACCCATTTCCTGATCAAGACTTTCTGAACGAGATATTTGACAAGAAATGGGTGCCATTACCCTATGTTTATAATGCTCTTAAGACCCTTCCATTTGCACATAGTCAAATATGGGACCTATCTCAAGTGAAAAATATTCATTATATCCTGGATGATAAACCATGGAAGATGGACAAAGATGGTCACCCTGAGAAGGTTTATGAGCCACTGTATCGTCTGTGGTGGAAATCTTATAGAGAAATCGAGCGTTTTTAATGCTCCAAAATGCCATAAAAACTTGTTATAATTCGTTTGTTTAATAAATAACATAAAAGACAGATTCAAAAATGCTATTTGTAGAAATATTAAGTCTTTCAGATAAACTCATAGAAGGGTCGACGCTTAGAGTTAATGTCGGTCAACAACGTTAAAAAACTTTCAATCCGATCATAACAAACTATACCCTGTCTACAATTCGGCGGGAGAAGATAGGATCGGTTATATAAGTACCATGACTAATTATTTTATGGGTAAAGCTGTCTACAGCATGTATGCTAATATACAAGACATTATGATGCATCATCAATGTTTAGATGATCGAATGTCAAAGTTAGTTTTTGCCACGTTAAAGGTGTAAATATGCATGAAGTCTTAAACAAAACTCTCCTGAACAGATCCTTTCTACCCTGAGTACAACAGCGTGGAAAACGATTTTCTCTTTCTGGATCATTGTTTACCTCTTTTTGTAGAAGCGTCTTATTCGGTCAAGTCAAGTTGAATCATAGAAGACGATCAATAAGTGGTATGTTTACACAAATATAAAATATCAAGTAATGGATACTTTTAATAGAATGCGTTGATACGGTGTTTGTTCCAAAGGGATTATCTGGCCCCTGCGGCTCCTTACTAATCAGGAGTAGGAATTCTTATGGTTGAAAAGCGTAAAACACTTTTCAGCTGCTTTATGAATTTTACATCGCCGCTCGAATGCTCACGGGTTGGGAAGTTTTTTGGGACCAGGCTGCATACCAGTGTAGGTCGTAGTTGTTTGTTTTTTCCTCTCCTTTCCTATTCGGCATTATACAAAAGATAACAAAGCAATAAAGAAATTTGCTTATTATACCATCTCCAAAGTTCACCAAGTTAATTGCAAAAAGAACGGGAGTTAAACGAGGTCAGTTTAGGACATACAAACTCAACCTGCAATAGCTACTATTCCCAAACACTTGAACCAACCAACTCCATCTGGCCTTGTTTTGATAGATTCACAAACGCACACGCGCATATACTACTCATAATGTTGACCGATTCTACGATGGAGTACACATTACCAGGCGTTCTTCATTTTCTGCAAGCAGAGTGGCGACGATTCGAACGTGAACGAAATGAATGGGCCATCGAGAGAGCAGAGCTTAAGGTAATTAGGAAATACATCCTGTCGTGACCATCATGTTCTTTTTAGGTTGAAACTGTTTTCTAAAATTCCGGTCTAGGCTCGTATCGCTCTGCTGGAAGGGGAAAGGCGTGGGGTAGAGAATTTGAAAATGGATCTGATGAAGCGAGTCAAAATGCTGGAATACGCTTTAAAACAGGAAAGGTAACAATAGATAGAGATATATTGAGAAAAAAATGCTCTGGTTGGGTTATCATGGTAAACAGAACAATTACAATTTTTAAACAGGAAGCGCCATATCACATCAGCAAAGCAGCCGAACGGAAATACCATTGAAGAGACCACCGTCGATTCTCCTAATGCACGCAAGTAGTTGAGGACTGATTTTTCTGTCTTTGCTAACGTAGGGCATTTTTGCATATTGCAGCTCCATCCCCTGAGGCTCATAATGCTGTTACGGTGAAAAGCTTACATAAAGCTACGGACGAAAATCCAAAGGCATCTATCGATAGCAGGACGAGAGAACGCAGTCGTCAAGCATTAAAATCGTAAAAGCAAGATAATGTTGGAGGCATGTGCCCATTGATGGTTTATTTTCTAGATGTTTACAAGAAATCAATTATTTGACGTCGATGCCGACCAAGTTCCCGTTGACTCATTCCATGTCGAACGCGTACAAAACGGAACAAGCACCTTCAAGAACATCATCCATTCGCCGAGCCCCTAACTCCACATCCACATCCACATCCACTACATCCTCTCCTGTATTGAGCTCCGCCTCCACACCATCACCAGGCAGCCGACAAAACTCGAACATTAAAAACAATGGTACCGCAACAAAAACTATCCAAACAAACAGAAAAGGATCAGGGGATGGGACAATTCGTGCATCCTCTCAGTCTTCTGTCACAACGCCTGTTCCACTAAGTCACCCTAAGCATATACCCCCCATGTTAATCACATCCGAAGAGAAATCCTCACCCACAATGTCAACGACTACTGCTATTGTTTCATCAGATCTTGGACAATCAACAGATGATACTATCCCGGTCACACGATCTTTATCCCCACCACCACCTGGCGAAGATGTAGAAGTACCTGCAAACGTGGACGAAGTTGCCATGTTTACAAATGCGGCCAAGTTGACCGAAGACAGCTCGGTTGACATTGCTGCCTCATCAGTAGACGAAAATACTCTTTTGGTAAGTTTACTGACAGTTATCAGGGGTGAAGTTGCTTATTTTCGTATTTTTCCATAGTCTAAACAGGTTCAAGAAAAGTATAATTTATCCGAAGATAAAGTGCAGAGAATGATGAAGAGCTCTGGAAAAGCAGGGAAACGTAAGTCTGCAGAAATTTATTTGGTGTTTTTTTTTTTTTGCATATATCAATGTGGTCTAACTAATAATATAGGAAACAACCGTTATATTCCTTCACCCGAACCGCAGGAGGATAATTTGTCTTTCGAGATTTCTCAGGTTTAGTTTCTTTCTTTCTTAACAAAACGGCTATTTGGCTGAATCAGTATTTGTAACAGATTGCAGATATGGAGATGCAATCGTCTGTACCACAATCACAGCCAAAGATCTGGAGGACCAAGGTGTCAATTAAAGGGTAAGCTCCGCTTCTTGCCTAGGTCGGGAATGCTGAATTTTTTATACAAGCCATTTGGACTCGGTGCGTACTGTGAGCTTCCATCCAAAAGAAATGATAATTGCATCCGGATCAGATGATGGTACAGTCAAAGTCTGGAATTTGGAGCGGACACTTGGAAAAGCTGGAAGTGCTCCGAAAAAGTAGGGAGTTATTGGAGGTTGCGATGCGGCACAAATTTGACGAAATTTATGTTAGGATGATCCACGAAGAAGTCGATCCTGATGTCACTTATCGTGGTCATACAAACATCGTCACATCCGTTGCTGTATCTGCTGAACAAAACAGGGTCTATTCTGCTGGCCTAGATTCAACCATCCGAGTCTGGAGATTGCCACCAGAAGGTCATAGCACATATTCTCCTGTAGGCAAGTAGAGGGTATAGGTGTTAATATTGCTGCCACTTGCTCATAGTTATATCAGATCCCTTGCTTAACATAGCAACTTATGTCGGTCACACGGACGCTATTTGGGATCTTAAGCTGTTCCCAATAAGTCGTGAAGATAGTTATTTCCTTGCTTCAGCCTCGGCAGACGGCACGGTAAAAATTTGGGATACACAGGCGTCTGGTAGTTTGCTAAAGAGTTCATGGGCATATAATGGAAGCGGATCCGGAGGCAGCTATGATCAATCCAAAGGCAAGTAGAGAATGTGTAAATTGAAGCATTGCTAAATAATAAGATGCATAACAGAACAATGTCCAGCTCCCACATCACTTGATTTCTGCCCAACCGATCTGAATAAGATTGCGGTATCATATACAAATGCAAAGATTCAAATCTTCGATATTGAAACAGGACAAGTGACCATGACACTGGCCGGTAGTGACAACAGCTATGGTATAGAGTGTCGGACTAGAACCCATCATGAGATGCTTATGTGTACTATAGATGGGACGCAGCGAACCCAGGTTAATCGCATCGTGGCACACCCAACCATGCCGTTACTTATTTCTGGGCATGAAGATAAACAAATCAAATTCTTTGATCTTAAGAGCGGTTTGTGGATTGTATGGTTCAAACGTTCATCTAATGATCTGTTTTGTAGGCAAATGCACCTTTTCTATGTCTGCTCATCTGGACGCAGTTTCCTGTCTGGATATTGACTCCGGTGGAATGGCATTGGTGTCTGGCGGTAAGCAAGCCTCCTCTTTTTCTTTACGTACAACAAAGTGTGCCATCTAATATGTTGTCTGCTGTTTAGGCCATGATGCATCAATACGACTGTGGGATATTTCAATGACTAAGACATGTACGCAGGAATTTTCTGTACACAGGAAAAAGGGAGATGAAGGTGTGTTAGATGTGCACTACCATCCATCGTTCCCCTGGATGGTGAGCGGTGGTGCAGATGGCATTGTTAAAGTATATTATCATGGACATTAAACGAAGAGAAACAAAACCAAAGTTTGTTCACCAGAATTCTGTTCTTTTTTCTTTTCCTATTCTCTTCTTGTTTGCCTGGGTATTGTGAGTTTTTGCAGCTGTTTGATTTAATTGCCAGGAAATGGTACGTGGAATTCTTGGAGCACTCTCTGACGTGTTCAACTATATTAGGGAATGTCTTATAAATGCCCATGGTTTCTTCTACCTCCATTGCTTGTGTAATATGGTATGCTCGAATCATACGTGAATTTGTCTTTGCAGCTTCTTGTTCAGCCTCCTGTGCTAATCGTTGAACGAACAAGACATAGATGAGGTAAATCTAAACGATGGTCTAAGTCAATAACAATCAAACGGTATTGGGTATCATACAGTTGTAGGTGCATTGGCTGTTATAGTTTTCCTATCGAATCGTGCTTTGAGTCGTCGCTTATAGGACACATTGTATAGTTTGGCCATAAAGAGTCAGTTTCTTTTCTGTTGCACGTCAAAATCAAAGGCCGCTTTTTTTTGGATTATGGAAAAACTCCGGGTCGGATCCACTTCATTTGAGACTTCAACGTCCGCTTAGTTTGGCAGCCGACACGAGCGTGTGGTTCGAACTTCCAAGCTTTCTTCATCTTCCAATCCATTCAAGCTTTTAAGACCCCGCAGAAGTTTCTCTGCTTCCTACTGTATTTCATGGACTCTTCTGACTTCTTTTCCTCTGTCCTGCTCTCTTCCTCGCCCTACACCCCACCATGAAACTACTGATAATATTCACTCTGTTATCTATGCTACTCTTGACGGTTGATGCTCAGCATGCTGTCATTACATGTACCTGGCCATGTCCCAACCCCTCTCATGTATGCGAAATCACACCAGAAGGAGGCCAGTGCAAACCTCGCCTGGGTAACCAGTAAGTAATACAATCGCACCAAAAGAAATTGGGCAATGTTCTGATCTAAGAAAATATTATTCTTTTCTAGATGGATCATGACTAGACCAGGTAGACTGCCGGTCTATGCTGGCCCGCGAGTGCATCGGCCTGGACAGGAATGTGTGCCAACTCCTATTCCAGCTCTTCCACCAGCCGAAAATACTTCTATACCCATATCCTCCTCAGAGACAATCATCCGATGGCCTCCTCATCGCGAAAATTATCCATTGGATGTCTCTGTGGGCAACTGTGATGAGAACTTATACTGTGGACCGGACTATGTGTCTCATGAGCGATTAGCCGCCGGTAGATCATGCGACTCGTCTAACCAATGTGCTACTGGACCATGCTTAAACGGAATTTGCCAACAAGAACAACGCGAAGAGCAAGACCAAACGCTTGCCAATGGTGCGGCTGGCTCTTCCTTTGCGCATTACGAAAGTCAGGCCAGTACTGTGGTCCATGTGATCGCCGCTGTCTTTGGTATCCTAGGAGGATTGCTTGTTGTTGTTGGCATTTTTGTCATGTTCCGTCGAAGGCGGGCGCGTCAAGTCCCAATGGATGCCGAACAACGACCTACAACAGATGCAAACCGATTCAATAAATTTGCCAACGACTTCTGTCGCGACGAGGATCGGCCAAATGGTCCACAACCCCCATCTAACGAACCATTACCCCAAGCGAGTCCTATGATGCAGCAGATACATCTGCAATTTCAACTTTTACAGCAACAACAACAAATGTCTAAGCTGTCGAACGACAGACAAACACCATCGACATCATCGTCACCAGCACCGCCTCCCTATCAGCCATAGCGTCCATAATATCCATGTTTTTTTTTTCTTTTTCGTATACCCTTTTCTTTTCTGCTCCCTCATCCTAATCCTTTTGCATTGTATATAGATCGCATACAGACGCGTCTTATTCATTTTTTCCTAGATTGCTTTTCTTTTCTAACCATTGTCTTACAATTTCAAGTTCCCTTATTGACAAATTTTTTGTTTGTTTGTGTTTCTGTTCTGCAGACGGATTTCAATCAATACGTGTAACTATACTGTATGCAAAGAAAGAAAGAAAAAATTGAGTTCCTTGTTCTGCAATGCAGAACCATTCTCTTTTGGACTTTTGCGTTACCTCACCGACCTTTTTGTTGTTTTAAACAAAATAAAAGAAAGAAATCTATACATTCTTTTGACAAAATATTTTTCGACACCCAACCATTGCCAATTCTGAATATCGAAGATACTGGTTTAGTGTAGTATGACGATTCAAAATCAGAGTTCAATTATCATCTATTATAGCAATGCTAGCTTTACCGGCATACCCACGGAGTCGTGGCACCTATCCTCATCTCCGCCTTTTCGTTCTTGGATAGAGAAATCGCTTTTCCGGAGAGGCAAGTAGTACATTGACTGGAGCAGCAATACGCCATGTCATGGTAAAGGGAAAAAAAACAAATGCCAAGTTCTTCCGCCAATGATGTGTCTTGACACTTCTTTATCTAGCATGGACGTGCAATGGATGGAAACCTTGTAGCTTTTAGCGATGAATTAATCCAAATAAAGGTAATCAGGAAGCATAGCGTAACGGTGGGTTCGCCCTACTACGGTCTAGTACAAAAGTAACAAAGCGTGATGAAGATATCCCATGAATTATTAAACATATGAAGTGTACGGTGACCCTGTTGTGTACCCTTGAGGGACATTGGTTGATGATGCACGAGTGTTGCCCCCTTCCAACCAATGAACGGTGCTCCACACCCAATTTCGCACTTTCAATCCTTTTCCTTACAAAAAATACAAACCTAGACTGCGAGTTGGGGAAAGTCTTTATGCGTAGGCGTTCCTTCCCGTCATGACTCGCCATGCACGTTCGTCCTCTGTAGAATTAGAAGAAGAATTGGCCGAAATCCGACGCTATGAAGACTTTAGCACCATTGGCAAGTACCTTTGCCTGCCATACCGTCGCTCAAAATATGAAACTCGTTCGTTTGGTCTAATCTGCTTATGTTATATACATACATAGATTGGGTAAAGGATGCCATTCTTGAACGTTATCGACAATCGTCGGTCCAATCGCAAAACCGGAACGATAATTCATGGCGTGCCTGGTGGAAACTTACGTTCGAGACGACACAGACCTGGATCGTTGTTTCTCTCGTCGGTAACTAAACGGACAAAGTCATTGCATCCTCGCATGGTGTGTGTGTGTGTGTGTTCATCTGTATGACTCTTTCTCAGGTGCTGCCATCGGATTGAACTCGGCTCTGATCGCGATTATAACTGACTGGCTGTCCGATATTAAGTTGGGTTATTGCTCCAATGCATGGTGGCTCAACCAGAAATTCTGTTGTTGGGAGATAGAAGGCCAAGGTAAACAGGAAAAATAAATCGTAGATCAGGATGCTGATGGTTGTTTCGCGTCTGGTCCTAGATGGGGGTTGCGACGATTGGATTCATTGGAGTCAAACGCTGCATTTGGGACCCGACGTCTTCTTCATCAAATGGCTATTTTACATTGGATGGGCGGTAAGTGAGTAGAGTAATCATTTACCTTTTCCGGTCTCCGCCATACCCAGATAGTATACACATGCACAAGACCACACTCATACCCATCATTGGATTATAATGTAATATTTTTATATTTCTGTGTACCATAGACGCTGTTTGCTGCCACGTGTGCATATCTGGTGAAAGAGTTTGCGCCATACGCCGCTGGTTCGGGTATCTCAGAAATTAAATGCATTCTTGGTAAGCGGTTAGCTGTTAGCCAGTCTCTTCAATTACCTATCTTATGAACAAAACCATTTGTCTAGCGGGGTTTGTTATGAAAGGGTTCCTTGGTGGTTGGACGTTGGTCATGAAGAGCATTGGTTTGGTAGGTTGGAAATTGGGGGAAACCAGAATAAGAAATCTTTTTTTTTCTGTTACATTGGACTCAATGGTATCTGTTCAGACGATGGCTGTTGCGTCTAATCTTTCCATTGGTAAAGAAGGGCCATCGGTCCATATGGCCTGTTGTGTTGGAAACGTTATTTCGCGAAGTTTTCAACGATTTAGGACAAGCAAAGGTAATCTAAAAAAAAGAGAGAGAGAAAAAATAAGGATGGTTGCACAGATCTAACCCTAAGAAACCATATCGCAGCGGAGATGCGTGAGATTCTTACCGCTTCCAGTGCAGCAGGTGTAGCAGTGGCCTTTGGCTCACCTATAGGTGGTGTTTTGTTTGCATTAGAGGAAATGAGTTCGACTTTCCCTAATAGGACGATGTGGAAAAGCTTTTTCTGTGCTATGATTGCCACCATGGTTCTTCAGGTATTTCAAGCATGAAGCAAACGATGATGCATGGGAAATATAACTATATGCAGGCCATGAATCCGTTCCGAACAGGCAAATTAGTTATGTTCCAGGTGACCTATGATCGCGACTGGCACTTTTTCGAATATCTATTTGTTGTTTTTATTGGTATATTTGGCGTAAGTGATGTTGGTGTTACTTTGTGAATGGTGATCGCTAATTGCATGGAATGTTTTTTTTGTAGGGCTTGTACGGAGCACTTGTCATCAAGTACAACCTGATAGTTGTTCATCTGCGGAAAAAATATCTGAAGGATTACCCCATCATGGAAGCAGCTACATTGGCCCTTGTGACTGCATTGATTGCCTACCCTAATGTATTTTTGCGGCTCGATATGACGGAAATCATGGGTATCCTCTTCCGGGAATGTGAAGGAGCTGAAGGAGAAAATTATCACGGCCTATGTCAGTAGGTGTTGAGTATACCATTCGACTACGTTTGTATGTAACATGTCATTGTCCATTCCAGAGAAGATCAATTTGGCCGTATGGTCGCTTTATTGCTTATGGCAACTATTTTAAGAACGCTTGGAACCATTGTGTCGTATGGCTGCAAAGTAGGATGTACAATTATTGATAAAAGCATGGCGTATTTAAAATTGCTTGACAGGTTCCTTGTGGCATATTTGTCCCATCCATGGCGATAGGCGCCACATTTGGACGTATGGTTGGCTTGCTTGTCAAGTCGTGGCAAGCGTAAGTTTCAATTGGCCTTTCCTTTTTTTTTTCTCCGTATGTAAACTAGAGTTATTCTATAGTGCCAATCCCGATTTCTTTTTGTTTGCTTCATGCAAGCCTGACGTACCGGTAATACTCAGTTATTGCATTGATTATTTTCGTCGTGAAGTTTATTCTTCTGTTTTAGTGTATCACTCCTGGAACGTATGCATTTCTTGGGGCAGCAGCAGCATTATGGTAAGTGAAAAGTATCCGCTTATGGCAAAAGCTTACCGTTTGTCCTTAGTGGTGTGATGCGTATCACAGGTATTTTTGATATATTTCATTAAGTATATTAATTAATACGGATGGTAAAAAATAGTTTCTGTTGTTGTCATTATGTTCGAATTGACCGGTCAGATCACATACATTTTGCCAACGATGGTAAAGCGGTTCGGTTGGAACAAAAGAAAGCAGAGACTGAACTCCATTCTAGATTGCACTTATGGTCACTCGTGCTGTTGGCGATTGGTTTGGACCGGAAGGAATTGCTGATCGAATGATTCGAGTCAATGGATTTCCATTCCTGGATAAGGAAGATCACGTTTTTGGCGTGCCAGGTAAAATAAAAACCTCTATGTGACGCAAACCTAATTGGGATTACAGTGTCACACGTGATGCAGAACAATATGACGGTCATGACGGCTGCAGGCATGCAATACCAAGAAATTGGTAATATTGAATTTAATGTATGTTTGTGTTGCAGTTCTAATGCAATGCTTTTAGAGGACATCCTGCGAAGTACCAATTATCAAGGTTTTCCTGTTGTACAGGATCGAACCAGCATGCTTTTGATTGGCTACATTGGTCGATCAGAACTTCGATATTTGATGGGTAACTAGATTACATGCGGATTTACCGAGCTCATTGATCATAATTGTTTGTAGAAAAAGCGCAAGCCAAAAATAAAGCCCATGGATCGACCATCATACGATTCCGCGTAGACAGCGACGACGATCCCGAATTTCTGTCAACGATATCTAGCGCCGATCATGTCATCCAAGGATCATCGGACGTTTTGGACTTTGGGCCTTATGTTGATCAGGTAAAACGTGTCATTAGCTTTGTATGATGTTTTAACAAACATTATGTCAGACGCCGATCACTGTACATCCTAAACTATATCTGGAAACTGTCATGGACATGTTCAAACAATTGGGGTAGGCTAAGCTATTGCGTCTTCGACTTAAGGGTCTTATAATTTTGTTTTCATTTAGGCCACGTGTAGTGCTTCTTGAACATCGTGGTAAACTAGTCGGCCTGGTTACTGTCAAGGATGTTTTGAAGTACATGGCACATATGGAAACAAACGCTGAAGACGCCTCTCGGCGGAATACCAACAGTGAATGTCTGGGCAACGTATTATCCTGGATGACTCGAAGATCTGAACGCTTGGGTGCTTATACCCAAGTGCGTAATCAGAGTTTTGAAGACGAAGAAGAAATTCATGAGTTGAATGGTCGCTGAAGTCATGTATTTTTTGTTTTAAAAAATAACCATCCCCTTTCATACACATTTTTGTTTCTTAAGGAACGTTGATTCTATTTTCTAGGTTTGTTTCCTTTTGTAATACAATGGTTATAAAGAATCATAAACAATACTATCGTCTATCGTTTTAATATGTGCAAACAAAACAATAAATTGCATGGAATCAAAGCCTGGCCGCTTCCAACGGTTGGTCATTTTGAACAACAACATGTCTTTGAAGATAATCGTTTAGGAAGACACCTGTTGGATCCAGTTGCTGACGGACTTGTAAGAAGGCATTGAATTTCGGATAGGAAGCTTCGAGATCTCTGCGCGATTGACCATGAGCTTTTGCCCAGTGGGGACGTCCTGCGTACTTGCGCATGATATCTTCGTATCCCTTCCAATATTTTTTGTACGGTACCGGATTGCCGTAGGGTCTAAGCATGGTCGGGTTTGTCTGTTAATTGTCCCTAGCAAAGCGGATCGCTTCTTTGTTTTTTTTTTCTTTTTTCCTTTACCTGTACATAATCACGCCGATGTAACACGTCTTTCTACCATAGGCTGGGCTTAACCATACATCATCCTCATCCACGAACCGAATTTCCACCGGGAAATGAACCTTAAGATCATTGGTACGAATAAATTCGTCCAAGTCTCGTAAGGCATTGGGTGCGTCCTCCCAAGGAATGGCCCATTCATTTACGTACTGAGGGAAAAGACAATCAAAGTTAAACACCTTGTATGAATCATCCACCACATGCAGTGGTTTCGAATGAATTGTCTTGAACATGAAGCGTGTCAGAGCTGGGATGGCCGACGGCTTATATCGTGTGGCATTAAGCAAGGCTTGGTAAAGGTGGACGCCGACTCCTCGTTGCAATAACCAATTGTTGCTCGCCTCTGTTGTCGGAGGCTTCTCCGTACGGTTGGCTCGCCAGACAACACAATCATCTGTATGGGGAAACCACCACACACGGGCATGCTCGGCGGAATGGATGACAGCATCCCAACTGGCTAGAATATCTGTCATTTTGTATGGCTTCTGGGTAGCTTCCAGGCGGAAGGCAGGCTCGACCTGCAGTGTAACTCGGGTAACGATGCCTAAAGCACCTAGACTACAACGAGCGGCATCAAAAACCTCAGGAAGCTCGGTACGGGAACAGTGCAACAACTCGCCGTCAGCCGTTATCATGGTGATATCTACAATCTATCGAGAAATACAGACAAAGATATGAAAACATACAACTTAGTCTTTCTTATTTTCTTTTCTTCTTCTTTCTTTTCTAGGCGTGTTACCATGGTAGATAAGCAACCGAAATGTGCTCCAGTACCATGGGTGGCAGTGGAAATGACACCTGCGATCGATTGATCCGAAATGGAGCCGAGATTACTTAATGCCAATCCGTTTTCGCCGAGTGTGCGATGCAATTGGTGAAGTGATATGCCAGCTTCTACAGTGACCATGCATTGCTTCTTGTCCACTCGAAGCAAACTGTTCAGGTTATCCAAATTCAGAAGGAATCCGCGAGTACATGCCAAGTCACTGGGAGAATGCCCACTTCCGCACACCTTAATGGTCTTCTCATGTTTCTTTGCCAACCGAACGATCTAAACGAAAGACAAGTCCGATAAGAGAAAACAAAATTGGGCAGGGTTTGATGCTCCTTATTTCTGTACCTTCACCACTTCGTCCTCCGTGGAGGGTGTAAAATACAACTCGGGCTTGCATGAAAAGGTCTTGGCCCAGTTTTGAAAGAGATGGTTTTCCTCGGCAATGGCTTTTAGGGCAGGCTCCAGCTGGCTTCTTCGGATGATAGACATGGTATAACAATAGGAAAGAAGGAAATGAAAAACCAGAACGGATTCCCTGTCTGTCAAACTGAGTTTGGTTTCATGGAGAACAAAAGTTCCGCAAAGGCAAGAAATTACCAATCCCAAAGAAAAAAAAACAGCGTTCCTTCCTTATCAGATGCAACCGCTTTGCGGCAAGCAATAAGATTTATTGCTATTATTATTTCTGTTGCGAGAACCATCATCAAGTCAAAACATTTTATTACAGGAAGAGGAAAGAAAGAAAAACAAATAGAGTAATGGACTATACAGACATGGGAATAAGTGGGACGGAAAGAGGGGGGAGAGAAGCTGGATGGTATGCATACATGAATTGTCCTTTTTTTTTATACAGCCTTGCTTGTTTCTTTTAGTATTTTCATCTTCAATTGTCTTAAGCCGGAACCGTAGATAACATGGCCCTTTACTTCTTCAAATACATGCAACCAGTGCTTTGCACGATCGACACGATTCACCATATACGCACCTTTCACGAGATACCATGCTGTCCGTTCATTCATAGAGATACCCTGTCGTTCGAACCAATCTACTATCCGCTCAGCTGCGCTTAAATTATTTTGATACAAGCAAAGTCCACGCACCCAGATGTTCAAGGTAGATGTTGTGAGAATCTGTTTCCGTGCTGCTTCCCTCAGTAATAAATACGGTGCATGTGCCTGCTTGTGCTTCCGGTGGTGGGTAAAATAGCCATCCATCATGACATTGTACATGACCGATTGCGACATGCTACGACGGGTATCTACTTTCACTGTCCGATCTGATAAGCAGTTGGTTTTGCCATAAACCGTAGACTGATCGCGCTCATTCGGTAATAATGCGAGCAGTTCCTCATTCTCCTTTATCATCAATTGAAACAACGTTGTTGCTTTCTCAATATCAGCAAATCTGGACTTGGCAATCGTATTCAGCAAGATAGATTGCAAGGTCGTGTTGGAGGTAATACCCTGGTTTCGCATTTGCTGATAGAGTTGGACTACACTCTCAACATTCGCTGAGGTAGGTGATAGTAAATATCCATGGATTAGTGTTGCGAAGCTGACAATATCTGGGTCGGGCAACCCTTTTTCGTTCATCATACAACGCAAAATCTCGTGAGCGTTCTCACATTCTCCTTTCTGTGCTAATGCGTGGATCAATAAGTTAAATGCAGATAGTGTAGGAACGTCGTTTTCGTATTGATCAAAGAGTCGTTTGAGAACCTGGAGAGCTGCGTCGGTGAGCTTGTGGCGCAGAAGAGCTGTAACGCAAGGATTCAAAAGTGGCTCCGTACTGGGTAGCGCAAACGAACAAGAGACGACGACTCGTGAAAATGCGGAAACGACCCTGTGATCTTTGCATTCGCTTACAGCACCTAAAAGAATCCGCAGCGTCACTGAATTCGCCTTGGTCGTTGATTGAAGCCGATTCAGCCACAATATCATCTCATCCCAACGTTGCTCTCGGCATGCGTACTTTAGAAAGGTATTGTATGTCACTACTGTCGGCTTTATACCGGACTCAATCATATTTTTGTATATTGCGTTTGCTTCAATAACGTCATTGGCCACAAGCTTGGTTCTTATCCACACATTAAACGTCACCGCATCAGGTTTTACTGTGTCTTTCATGCGCAAAATCAGTTGCTCGACATGATCCAAATTGCCCTGGCGGAGACAAACGTTTAGCATAGTGTTATACAGTTTTAAACGTAGTTCATCAGAAGCCGCACTTGGGATGGCGGCGAGCAGAGTATCCAGATCTTTCGTACGTCGATATTCTGGAAGTTGCAGTCCGAACAAATGAAGACGTAAACGGTCGTCATCCACATTTTCCATTACTGCCTTTTTCGTCTCGATATCCCAGAAAGCCGACATGTCCTTTATCACGCGCCATACTCGTTGTCCTGCAACATCATTGATGCGCGCTTGTTCAAGCCACGGCCCCAATGCATTCAATATTGTCTCCACTGGTAGCTTCGAAAATTGACTATACAGCGTGTGTCGATTCTTAACTATAGGCAGGTGATGGAACATGGCTTCCATTTCTTTCCAATCGATGTCGCAATTGCCGTGATGCCTTGACGTTTGCGAATTGATGTTGCAGCGCTGCTCAAACAACGCGTGCATCTCGTCAGAGTTTGATTGTGTTTCTAAGTTCCCTTTTGCGTCAGCGTTTTCATAAGATTCCCGATCAATATCTTGATTTATTATAGGCTGCCCTAAAACATTGGATGACAATAATGCACGTTGTTGGATAGGGTATCGTATTTTTGTTGTAGCGAATGCAGTCGGATTAGTTCTTTCGCAAGGAGATCTATAGACTTGGGACAGCAGCATCCGGAGGTTCCTGGACACATGGCATCTATTGGGCCAATGCAGCATCCTTCCGGCATGTGGGACAGGTTCTTCAACCGGGAGCTATTATCAACTTTCAGAGCCTGGCCTCTACAGGTTAAGCCACCGTGACGTAATGTCTCCCAGAACAGAACGGGGACTTTTTTTGCTGTGTATGCGTTTGCTAAACGAAGGGATGACTGTAATGTGAGCAATAGCAAAAAAAACATGTACGTTTTCAAGTTTCCTTCATTACATAAGGACTATTACAATTATTTGCACTAGTCATGTGGTGATAGCTAGCTTTTACTTCAATCTTTGAAGCACCTGTACCTTTCCTTTTATTGCAATGTTGAACATACAATACTCATACATAGAAATTCGTTGGTGTTAGTATTTATGATACACTATAAGATTTGCAAATAGAGGCGTTCCAGCCCTGGTGTATCTCAAGTTAGGCCTTTTCTTATTTTCATTTGTGAAATCGAATCAGTCGACTTTCCTTCTTAGTCGATCACAATAAGCTCAAAACTCATTGGAGAGGATCTATTGGAAATTAAGCAAAGTTAATATTATTAAGCCAGGAAACAAACCGTGCTGAGAAATATGATTCGGTATCCAAATCCATAGGGTCATCATCATCATCATCGATTTCGATCGGGCAAAACGAAGAGCTAGCATTAAAGGTTGAGTCTCTTTCCTTACAAGATTTTGTCTTACTGCTTACCCGATGGTAGCCGCCGAAGGGGTCAGAGAGATGGAACTGGATGATGGGTAACGACTGAAGGAGGTATGTTGCCTTTGTATAGGTGTTGTCTCGGGTGATCTAGGAGAATAAGGGTGAATTAAGTTGTGGTAAATGCACTGGGCGGAACCAGCAAAGCAAATATCTAGGATGAAATATCAGGCACATACAAGATGGTTAATGAGGTGTTGTCTTGTGGTAATACACCATAATTTGCACAAATGGGTGATATGGTTGCCGTAAAAGTTTCGCTAAAGGCGACATAAGTAATTAGCTAGTACTTTTGAAGTTGATGGTTTTCCTATTTACCCAATGCTCAACTTCCAAGAGGATAATGCTCCTTTGTAGGCAAGGCGATCTGCAGAACAATTTTCGGTTATGCCCGCGTGAGCTGGTACGTATCTCTATCGCAAAATCACGTTAACTGTGTTCTCGTTCCCTTAAAACGCGAGACAGCAACGTACAATCAATAATCTTCCTTTTCTTGACCCTATCTGGTCCTGAAGCTCTTTCATCAAAATTGGAAGACAGGAGCGGCTCCGCTGCTCAACGGCTAGATAAACCTATTAGTCGTACTAGACACAACCGTGCTATAAGACCTCTCATAACTCCCTCATGACAATCCGTCTCTATTCTTACGGATGTCCCATCGTCTTCACACGTCTGCAGGGCTCGGATCACCGCCTATCGTCAACATGAATAAACTGGCTTGGTCGGTCAACACATGGTTCATACCGCTACTTCAGCATCCACAGAAGAAAATGAACTTGGCAACATCTCGCTCAGATTCCGTGCATCATTTGCTTTAAAATAAACTCCAAGACCGACATGGCTTTGATTCTTTCCAGTTCTCTCATTATATTTAACAATACGTGAGCCGTCAGTAAACACAGTGTGGTCTACAACAGGTTCATTTTCAGCCCGAAGCATATACTAACAGAAAATAAGCAATTAAATAAGCATATATGTTTAACTGCACTTGCCGTCTGTACTCTCATTCTCTTCTTTAGTGATAAGGTGTTAATTGCCGATGGGACACGCAATTCTAAAGCGGTGGTTTATGTCTTCTATTGCCAAATAATGATAAGAATACATCATCTTACGGGCAACGGTTGTGTCTCGTAGTTCCTTTGTGTTATGTGTAAGTTTGCGTTTTCTTTGTTTTACTCGCACCGCCTTCAAAGAGTGTGGCATTTGTCTACTTCCTTTGTTTGCGACTAACAGTGTCTTGAATCAAACAGCACAGAATAGATAATGTTACCCAAAGCAGTTGTGTCCTGTCCATCTGGTGTACCGCTCATCCCCCGGGATAGCTTCCTTTTGCCTCGCGTTCTTGTTTCTATCGGGGCGTACAATTCATCCGCTGTACCGTTGCCCTGCTCTGCCGCGCTGCTTTGTTCCGCGGCAGTATCGCGGGCAGCGGTTATGTACCTACCCCATGCCGCAGAAAGAAGACTCAGAATTCCTGCACCGACAGATGCCTGATCATGCTGAGGAGGGTTATCTTGATCAA
The DNA here is from genome assembly GCA_000696975.1 of Apophysomyces trapeziformis B9324. Taxonomy (NCBI): domain Eukaryota; kingdom Fungi; phylum Mucoromycota; class Mucoromycetes; order Mucorales; family Mucoraceae; genus Apophysomyces; species Apophysomyces trapeziformis. The sequence continues at coordinate 53,720 of JNDP01000986.1, forward strand.
GTTGCTCCAAGTCAAGGTCCTCATCGATAATGAGAATAGGTTGCCGAGCAGTGCCAATCTCATCAAGACGTTTCTCGGTTCCTAGAATAGGTGTATCCAGGGTCAGAATGCCACGCGACCTGACATGCGACGATTGGCATCCTGAACCTTGGATGTCCAAACTATGAACGTCTGGATCGTGGGAAATGGTCATGGGAGAAAAGTGAAAGGAGGGAAAATGTGTAAGATAGCTCTTGTTTTATGGGCTGTCAGATACGATAAGCAAAATCGAATCGAATCACAACGTCTCCCTAGCTGTGCGTGATACCGAAAGGCCATAATACTGCCCTTAAAATAAAACATCGCTTCGCTTTTCTTTCTAGCAGCGGTTAGCTATGCTCAATAGTGTGCTAAAAATTGCATTAATGCGTCGATAAAAATTATTCCACCTATTGTGTAAGCAGTAATAACGTGTTCTTCGGTCCTGCTTTATTGCGGATATGTGGACTGCATGGCTAAAAGTATGGAACTTTTTATTACGTGGTTTCAGTATCTTTACCCTTCAGTAGGGTGATTGTTGTCGTCTGTTTTATACTAGCAGTGATACTATACTTCTATCTGATTTTTTTCTTTCCTTTTTTACATTCAGCATTATTTGGATTCTCTTTCGTACGGGTTCCATAGGGATCCACAGTAATAAGCTTATATATTCACTAAATGTGTTGTATGGAATAGAGATCAGTAGGAAAGTAGAAAGAAAAAGTAAGGATAAAATTACAATACAATTAGGCAGTGCTGAGAGTTCTGTAGGTAGCAGCTTGAAGTGGAGTAATTCCTTGACGCTGCCTGTTGTTATTGGCAATGGTATCACTAGGCAAATAGATAATCCTAGTATCCGGAGCCTTTGATAGCGTAGCCATTGTTTCAAGGTATCGGATCTGTAATGCAGCTGGTGTGCTCAAGACATCCGCTGCCTCACGCATCAATTTTGCGGAATCCACCTCTGCCTTTGCCGCGATGACTTTGCTCTCACCCACTCGTCGTGCTTGAGCAGCAGCTGACAAGGATTCTTGCAGATCTCTTGAGAAAGCTAGATCCTTAATCAAGATCGATTCGATCTATTCGGTAAATAGATTTGTAAGTGGAGTATCAATATACAGAGACCACATACTCGTACCCCCCATAGTTTAGCAATAGGAGCCGTAACATTTTGAATCTCTTGTGCAATTGCCTCACGATTTTCGATGCAATCCTGCAACACCTTGGCACCAAGGATATGACGCAAGGTAGTTTGTGTTCTGTTTCCGGTTAAGAATTCAAAAACTAAGCAGCCTAGTCTTCTGGACTTTTTTTTTTTTACCTTTCGACCAAAGCCCGTCGTACATCGCTAACCCCGAATTCAGACTGATACGGGTCAACAATATGCCAATACAAGACGCTGTCGATCTTAACATTCACGTTGTCTTTTGTCATGATCACTTGCTGGGGGATTTCAACAATTTGCATCTTGACATCCACACGATGAACATTTTCCGTAAACGGGTTTATCTAAGAATTAGATTGAGTGAACAAGTCGTTATCGACACGGCTTTTCCCTCTCTTGTTCCTACCTTGACCAGACCAGGATCGGCACATTTGTAAAATTTACCAAACCGTGTGATCAACCCCACTGTACCTTGATTGATGGATACATAAGGGTTTGGGCAACAGAAACAGCATGGAATCTAAAATTGGAAAGCAAGTGTGAGAACATCGCACAAATATCATGTCGAACAGATGATTTACAGAGCCTAAGGTTCCGGCGATACTACCAAGTGCGTTCATCATTGTACCATACCAACCCTAAACCAAAAACGTTTGAATTGTTAGAGAGTGATATACTCGTTTTCTTTTTGCGTTTTATGAAGGGCCATGGTAGGAGGGGGTAGAAGCTAGAAACATACGTGTTTGATCGTACTAATGTCCATTTCCATACCAAATCGTGGTTGCAGACCTTTAGTGGCTAAAGGTGCTTTTTGGATACGTGTTGGTATGGAGACTTCATTAGACTGAGACTGAAAAGCGATTGGGATCTCCTCAGATAAAGACATATTTGTTTATGAATAAGCAAAGGTTGAGAAAGAATTAAGAAATGGACGAAGTTAAATAAGGAAGAGAGAAGGGAAGAAGAAGAACTTTGTCTAATAATTAAAGCAAGTGGAAAGATGGCATGAGAAAAAAAAAGTCTCAGAGAAAGGGCGCGGAATAAAAGAGTTTGGGATGACATTATGCTAAGCAGTTTATGCTGAGCGAGACTGTGCATAATGCTGAGCAAAACTTTGGTTAAGCCAACGTATGACAGAACGGATCTTTTCCTCACGCGACTCCTTTTTCACTTCTTTTTCTCTTACTCTTTCTTCCTTTATCCCTCCGTTTTCTCTACTTTTCAAACTCTTAAAAAAGAGAATCAACCCTGATAAAAACACACAACAAAAAATGAGTAGTAGTTACCGTACATCAGGTACTGACAACAAAGACATCATTGAACTACAAACCTATCCATCAAAACATAATACCCTGCATGGAGATACCCGTGGAAAACAGCCGTATCTAACAGTTATCTCTACAGAAGACAATGATATGGGAGCAGGTATCGGCAAGTTCGGTCTTCAGCCTTCCTATGCTAAAGAATTGGGTTTGGATGATATTCCTCATGTAAGCAACCATCTGGCCAAAGTAAGATGAATTCACATGTTAACGCATTGCGCAAATACAACAGGGATTTTACGGAACAATGATGAACTGTCTGGGTGAAACCTTTGGTTTCTTTGGATCAGTATGTAGCTACATGGTTACCTGCTGAAATCATTCCTCTCATTTTTCATTCTCAGTTTCCCTGCTTGTGTTGCTTTCCCAATCCATATAAACGCGTCAAACAAGGTAAAGAAGCAAGACGGAAATTTTAACTGCTATGTATGGCTTGTTCTAATCTAGTTGGGCTCTGATTGATTGTAACAGGCAGCGTTGGTTTAGTCTCACGGTTTGGAAAATTCTACAAGTGTGTCGATCCCGGACTTGTCAAGGTAGTACCTTTGTTACCTACTTGTTGACCTGCCCGGCATTAATAGTCTGACCGATCGACATGTTTAGATTAACCCAATCACCGAGGAAATACGTCGTGTTGATATTACAATCCAAATTACAGAGATCCCCAGACAGGATATCATGACAAAGGTAGAAAAAAGAAAGAAGCAGACACTGTTTGATAAGCGGCCAGAACGCTTACGATAAAATGTAGGATAATGTTAATATTGCTATTGAATCCGTTCTGTACTGGCATATCGTGGATCCCTATGAAGCAGAATTTGGTGTAGCTAATGTGCATTTCGCACTTGTAGAAAGGTAGGTTATTATTCTTTCATTCAGACAAGAATCATATCAGATCATGCCATTGATCTAATCCTACAATTTATATTTTTCCAGAGCCCGTACTAGTCTTCGCGACGTATGCGGAAGCCATTCTTTACAGGACCTGATTGAGAATCGTGATGCTATTTCTAGCGAAATTCGAGAAATCATCGATCCTATCAGCCATCGTTGGGGAGTTAAGGTACAGAAAATTGCGTGTAGACTTGGAGCTATCCTCACCCCAAATGATTGAATTCGATTTTAGGTCGAGGCTACGTTGATTAAGGATATCACCTTTTCACAACAACTTCAAGAATCACTGTCATCCGCAGCCACGGCAAAAAGGTTAGGTGAATCACGAGTGATTGCATCCAAAGCCGAAGTAGAGGCTGCCAAGTTGATGAGAGATGCGGCTGACATCCTGGCCACACCAGCTGCCATGCAGTTACGACAGCTTGAGACACTGACAACCATGAGTCGCAATGCTCAAGGACCTAAGACCATTTTCATACCTTTACCTAGCTCTGGAGAACAGGTTACTGCCACCATCCATGCTCCATAAATGAGAAAAACGAAATGTTCGCTTTCTTCTTTCTCCCTTCCTGCCCTTCTTCTTATTTCTCTTCTTTTTTTTAGTATATACTATCACGGTTTACCTTTAGTTTACCTTTAAATAATGAATGTGGTCTACAAATAAACGTATCAAAGAAATGAGAAGGAAAAACTGCAGTTTGTCATGATATATTAACGCGTGACCGCCGTATTCATGCAACATCGCGGGGGTTTGAAAAATCGCCTTGCCGCAACGTGCTTTATAAGCGTGAACTTTCGACTATTCCCGAACGAGAATGCCACCGAGGATTCCTGACATTGCAATAGTACGAGCTCTTGTTCCGCAGTTCTCGGCCGAGCTACATAAAGGTCAAGCAGGTAAGGCGCCCATGGTAATTTCGGAACAATGAAAGAGAAACATGAACCAAATCTGTAGGTCGGATTGGCATCATTGGAGGCTCGGAAGAGTGAGTGCTCTATAAGTTGAGCGTCTCGATTCTGAACTGTATGCTTTGGGTAGTTATACGGGTGCTCCTTATTTTAGCGGCGTGTCCTCGATGCGGTTGGTAAGCTGGACATTCATCCTATCCTTCCTAAGATTTCTCACCGTCTTTATTACAGGGTGCAGACCTATGTCACATTTTCTGCGAACCTGGGGCTGCTACGGCTATTAAATCTTACTCACCAGGCAAGTAATAAAAGGCATAAAAAAGAAGTTACGGGATAAGAACATTAGCATTCTTATTGGCTTAGATTAGATCTTATCGTGCATCCGTATATGCGAACACAGAAATACGGGTAAACAGATAAAGAAAGGTCATAATGGGAATACTGACGCTTTGAGTCATTAGAGAGGCTACTGTTGGATCTGTTACAGATGTTGTGGATCGAGTGAGCGGTGTGTTATCGAGACTCCATGTCCTCGTTGTGGGCCCCGGATTATCGCGTGATGTGTTAATGCAAGAAGCGGCCAAGCAAATTATTAAAAAAGCGCGTGAAGAAGACATGGCACTGGTCCTAGATGCGGTATGTTTAAACTTGCCATCGTTGCAGCTGAAGAAAGATATCGCTGATTCATAGCTGGTCGCTTTGTAAAAACGAAGGATGCATTATTCATGATACAGAATTATCCAGAGACCATAAAAGATTATCCTAAGGCCATTCTGACGCCAAACGTCGTTGAGTTTAAACGCCTATGTGATGCAATGGTGAGTAATGACGATTTAGCGCACCATATTTTTTTATTTAGGTCGTTTCAAACCTTCGTTTTTAGAACGTTGTTGTGGACGAGAATCAAAGGGCAGAGGCAACTCGAGACCTTAGTAACGCCCTAGGTGGTGTCACCATCGTCCAGAAAGGACAAGTGGATTATATATCGAACGGTACAGATCGTAAGTATACACAGTCGATGTGATGTTGTTTTTTGCTTATTTGCTTGTCAACTTGGATTAGTGCTGAAATGCGATACACAAAGCAGTTTAAAGCGTGTAGGGGGTCAAGGGGATGTACTTTCTGGTACTATTGCGACATTCTTAGCTTGGGGAATGCTCTATAACAAAGGACAGCACAAGTAAGTGTAAATCGACCTTATGCAAAGCAAGTCACTTGATGTATTAATGTATACCTGACAATCAAGCTTTATGAGGGTGCCACAAGAACTTAAGATGTCCGATATTGTTTTGCATGCTGCATGGGGAGGATGCAATGTGACGCGAGAATCCTCTAACACAGGATTTATGCAATTTGGACGAGCATTCATGACGTCTGATATGATTCCTCACTTACAGTATGCCCTGCGACTGACTCTTGGCGAGAGATAAAGAAACAGGCGTATCCAAGCAATAAGGGATGCTATGGTACTTTTCTATGCTACAATCTCTTGCTCTATTTTTTGAGAACATTTAGCAAGATACATACAGTCGTCGATAGAATAGAAGTGATTTTGTTTCTTACTAGCGTAGCACGTTGCAAGAAAGATAACTTTTTTATGGTATTTACCGATCCTAACTAATGAAGTCAAGGATTGGAATGCCTGTCCTACTTGAATTTTTGTTTGGACCTGAGTTTCTGCTTTCCACACATAGTTCGTCTCGGATCACACCCAGTTCTCATTGACCTGCTGTTGAGAAACAGGAGGTTTCGGAAATAACATAGGCCTTCTGTTGCTTGCCTCAAACATAAGCAAGAATTTAAATTATTGGGTTAGTTTCAGAACAAAATAGGGTAAAATGAGCTTAGGCGGACTTTGTTGGCATTGACCACGATGTCTACGCCAAGTGAGGAGCAGGGAAAAACGCCCAAGGAGGGATCTTGTCGGTCAGTGACCCGAATGTCAGATTTACTTATTACCATATGTTCCTTTTTTTTTCAAATAACAATACTTATTGACAATCACGTTGTCCAATGAATCACTTGCACGAGTCAATCAATCAATAGCCGAAACGCACGAGGAGAAAGGCGGAAACAACTTATGCAGAATATAAAAAAAGCAACACATAACCACTCTTAGTTGGCAGTAAAAAGGGGGTTATGAGGGAGGAAAAATTAGACGTCATTTGGCCTAGCCGGGAAATGGCCCTTTATGCTGTCTGTCTCTCGCTTGCACTCTCTTTCTTACTTCTTCTTCATTGGTAATGGTTTCCTCTAGATTAGTACAAGAATCCATCCATACCGAAAACGTTGTCTACAAAGCCACGACGGTCATAGCTCCACAACCCACATTATTCAGATCAAGCAGCCTTGATCCCATAAGCAACGACCATGACGATGCAAGGCTGCCGCTGTCAAAGGCGGCATCGGCACCACCCACCTCCAAACCTACCAAGGAACCTCTGCCCTCTTCATTTAAGCTGTCCAGACAGCACCAGTTGCAATTCAAGGCACGCATGACCAAGTTTGATAGCTCCAACCCGGAGACTTCAAACGATACATTTCGTGGATTTTATACCCTATTCTGGATTGCAACCGCCTTTTATGTCATACAGACCGTTGTACGGTGTTACGAGCAAGAAGGCATCTTGCTGAGTCTTGGTTTCTATCGACTGATGTCCAAGGACAGCTTGGCCCTATTGGCCGCTGACCTGGTCATGGTATCTACAACCATGTTTAGTGTCGTCTTTTCGAAACTTTTGATGTGGGGCGTTATCCGATATGAAACAACCGGCTTCATACTGCAGCATATATGTCAGACACTGTTTCTTTTTCTGAATTTGAATTGGATCTATTGGAGGTAATGAGCGAAGTGACAATCACTTGATGTCTTTTTTCTTTCTGTTTGGATACTAAACGCAGTTGGGGATGGTATCATGTAAAGGGACTGGCCATGGGTTCAATCGGGGTTTTTCACAATGCATACGGTAGTGATGATGATGAAGATGCATTCTTATACTTCGTTAAACGGGGATCTTTCCGTGAAATATCGGCGACTGAAACAGCTGAAGGTAGAACTTCCAAAAATAACCGCTACAGCAAAGACAGAGAAGGAAAAGACAGATCTACAGCATAAGGAAGCTGAGATAGCGTTTCTCGAAGAAGAGCTCGTTCATGGCAAAACGCGATATCCAAACAACGTTACCTTTGCTAATTACGTCGATTACATGCTTGTGCCGACATTGGTGTACTGGATGGAATACCCTAGGACGGACAGGTACGTACTTACAGCAAGCTTTAATAAAACAAAAAGAACAAGAGATGAATCGATTGAATTTGTATAGGATTCGTCCCTGGTATGTCGTGGAAAAGATTATGGCCACATTAGGCACATTTTTCCTACTCTACGTTACAACAGAACGGTATATTCTTCCCAAATTATACGATCCCAACCTGTCGGAAGCAAGAGTGGTTGTCGAACTTATTTTCCCTTTTATGACGAACTATCTCTTCATTTTCTATATTATTTATGAATGCATTCTAAATGCATTTGCAGAACTCACCAGGTAAATGGAAGGATAAAAGGGGAAGTTGATTTGTGCTAGGATGTTTTCTTTAACGTCACTTTTTTTTCTGCATGCGTAGGTTTGCCGACCGGAATTTCTATGACGATTGGTGGAACAGGTAAGAGATCAAAATCAAGAAAAAGGAAGAATATCTAGGATTGACAAAGGTCATTGTTCAGTATAAGCTATGATGAGTTCGCACGAAAATGGAATAAGCCAGTGCATCGTTGGCTCCTACGCCATGTGTATGCCCAATCGATGGAGTCCTACAAGTTATCCAAGTCACACGCGACGTTTATTACCTTTCTTTTGTCTTCTTGCTTCCATGAGCTGGTCCTGGTGGCATGCACGCGAAAGTTACGTATGTACTTGTTTGTGTTCCAGATGCTTCAATTGCCTCTTATCATGATTGGACGATACCCTGCGATACGTAAACGTGCTGTGTTGGGAAACACGTTTTTCTGGCTTTGCATGTGTTTTGGTCCACCTTTCCTAGGAATCCTTTATTGTAGAGAAGCTTTCTGGGCAGGACGTTTATAAAACATTGTTCCTATGTAAAACAAATGTCCATATCTACGGATGTAGACAAGAGTTAGTTTTGTTATGGCATGAGAATTCAAACTATTGACCCTAGAGCATAAAAGGCAAGAGCTATATTTAATTTCACTTAGCCAAACAAATGCTGTGTTTGTTTTTATTCGAACAGACGCGTTTATATTGCATTTTGCCGAAAGATTACAAAAATCAGCAAATAATGCTTTGCTTTTCGGCTCTTGATGAAATCGGGAAAGGTATTACTCTTTAGAGCAAATGAATAAAGCAGATGATAATTCACATCTTCTTCTCCCAGAATTTGTCAAGATGTTCAAAATGGCGAAATTATTAGAATGTTCCCATCTTCCGGAGCGAGCTGGCTGCTTGTTAAGACTATCCTGCCTATGAAATAAGCTAGAGATTAGGTAAGTTTTGACGTGGAATGAAACTCTCTGGCGTAGAATCTGTTCATAATGGGAACCTGCGCCGGTATCGAATACAAAAGCAAAGCTAAAAAACTGAGTACGATAGGTCTGTATTGATGATTTTAATAAATTTCGATCAATGTTAAAATTGAAACAAATACAGGTAAGGCTAAGTAGCCTGTGAAGCCGGATAAACATCCGATAATCGGGGCACGTTGATTGACTGAATCACTAACTATAACCGTAAATCTAACGTGATACGCTTGATAAACTGCTCTTTTTTAAGCAAACCGTTTTACAGAAAAAAAATACAAAAAAACAGTTCTTATCCAAGCAGATCTTCATACCTTAAATAAATCCATGGTTGTGTTAAACTAGAAAATATAAGGCATCGAAATGAAAAGAGGAAACCTACCGACTTGTTTTGTTTTGTTTTCCTTGCTGTTCTACACCATCCTATGCATGTTGGCACTGTCTATTAATACAAAGGTGTCTGTACTATCCCGAAATGACAAAGCTTTCCCATGCGATGGCTCCGGCTTAGAGATTGGTGTTTCATAATACCCCTGAGGATCCTGAAGAAAAGACAGAAATTATATGTTCATTTCAGCGTTCATTGGCACCATTCGGGTTTCGATCACATACATTTGTTCCCTGCTGCGTCTTGTTATCCGGCACAGAATCTGCATTTATCTCTTCCCATCCAGGTACTTGATATTGCTTTCTATCGGTGTCAGTGGAAGATTCATAGACACCGACCTATAGAAATCCGGATCGTGAAGAAAGGCAACACTGAAATGTAAGTCAAAATCAATTGAGAACAAGCACATACTTTGTCCTGACGTGAATGACAACAGCCCATGATAAGAAGAAAATAACAAGAACAAGTTAGGGAAGCAACAAGAAAAAAAACTGCCCTCCCTTTTTATACGCTTGGGCCACATGGCACAATTGTTTTTTATACCACCAAGTTCACCACCAGCCCCCTTTTTTTCTCGTCTTTAATACTACATTAACATATTCTTCTTTCATCCTTTGGGATTGTCAAGCATGTTCGTTGTCGTTACTCTTTTATGACATTCCTAGATCTGCATTCGTCTTGCTTGCGGATCGATGGGAAAGACTGAACGACGAAGCACTACACTCAATGTTGCATGACAAACAGCGTGTGCGCGCAATGTAAACAAAAAGCGATAACCCACCCGTTCTACCGCGCGCATACTTTCTTATATATGCTAAAATTGTTCGCCAATCCTTAACTTATGTCAAATGCTGGACCTACTCAAAGCAAATAAAAAAACACTTGAAAAGAGAAAGCCCCCGACTGCTTTCATCCTGTCCGATCCGGCTTTCTTCATTGTTACGTGAGAAAACAAAGGCCTTCTAGGACCTTATTCGACTGTCCAGGTGATCCCAGACATTCCTAATTGGGCTCAAATCTGGGCTACTAGCAGGCCATGGCATCATCGCCGGGATGTTGCATTTCCCTTTGACAGTTTTTGGCCTTCTTTCCCTTTGCAAGGCCTGGCATGATCTTCTTGAACGGTAAACTCCTGTCCACGATTTTGCTTAAGCTTTTCAAACAAGGAATGGAAGTGCTTTGTTATGGCATTGATATAGAGCTCTTTGATTCATGGTTTTATCAAGGAACACAAAAGGTACCCGACTTTTACCAGACCAAAAATAACCCGATACCATAACTGAACCTCCCTTTTTTCGCAGTTTTATGGCCAGGCATTGTTTAACATATCTTTTTCTTTTGTTCTGCTGCATCCATCCGAGCTAAAGAGCGAAAAACGGGACTAGTTCATTCATTAGATCGGTACCTGATCGCTATTTTATCAGGGGGGATAAAGCAGAGTAAAATCCTCACCATCTGGTTCGTTTTTGTTTAAAAAGCCATATTATGAATTTTGCTTCACATTATATGAAAACCCGCCTCTTCACAGACCCCCGGCGAAAGATCTTATGATTCGTGTAACAAGATCTCTTTGAAATCAATGGATGTCCCCTTCTTTCTTCACTATTTTACTTCTACTTTCTCGAAGTGACATTAAGCGATCAAGACACGTACGCTTTAGACGTTCTGGACTCTCAGAATTTATGAAAGGCCAAATCATGATCTTGTTTGAAGTGCGATCTGTCCATTGCAGAAATTAGCACAAGACTTTGAATTACCATAGAGCACAATCAAGTCAACAATCACTAGATGGCAAACAACTGATACAGCTGATTCAGGAAAACGTTCAGGAAAACCAAAGAAGCTGAACGAAAGTGATATTCGTTCTTTAAAATAAAGGGCTATTGAAACCTGAAAGGACAGGTTGCGGCAAGTTGTGACGAAGTTTCAGAGGTTCAGGTCTATGAACACATCCTTCTCTACCGTGCGAAGAAAGTTGCACTCTTTCAATCTTTGTTCTTGCGTTGCTTTAAGAAAAACCCTGGCTAACAGAAAAGCACCTAAAAGCGCTGTTAACTTGGGCTAATGAGAGAAAAACCTGGCAACATAGGTGAAACACTGTGATTTGGAGCGGTGCCTTTCAAGGGAATAACGTGTCATCGACTTGCTAACAAAGAAGTGATTATTGAATCCTGGAAGAACGGCAGTTGTGGACAGATGAACACCCTTATAGGCCAGGCAGAAAATAGAGACTCAATTGCACTAGCAAGACGGAGGCTGGTGATCATAAACGCTGCCGAAACATCTTGCCGAACAACTAGACTTTAAAAACCAAGAAACGATCATTTGTGAAACAGTAGGAGATGCTGGGCATTGTTTGAAATGTATCCTAAATTCCATTGCGAATGCAATTGGATCGAGAGATACTAGGGTGCTGCCAAACGATAGGTTCGCATAAAACGGGATTACACGTCCTGTCGCTCCAGAGAAACATTACTTCTTTACGTTGACGCTGCTGATGATCTTGAGAATTATCCGCAAACTTTATAACAGGTGCTGGCGGTGTGTAGAGGCATCTAGCCAAGCCATGGGTTCCCCAGAAAGCTTCAGAAGAAGTCAAGAACTTTTTCTCCACGCTTTACAAGCCCTATCGCAGTATAGGTCTTATGACTACACCACCTATTGTTTTGAGAAAATGTCGCAACAGTGATTGACACCTAGCAGATCCTCCAATCCACTCAGAAAAATGGTGATCGCGGGCTTAAACACCCTGGATATACATTTATATGCACAGACTGCGGTCTGGATTGTGAATGTTATCTCGGCCTTTACTGTACCTGTAGCCTAGTTCGAACGATAAGTAGAGGAACAAAACATTCGGACCATGACCACTGAATATCTCACCAAAATATAGTTGGTATTCCGCAGTAAAACTGGATGTAAAGCATAAGGCGGATGAGAAGGGTATTGTTTTTATTAGCATTTATCCATTCATCAGCTTATCCCACGCATGTTGGCTGTCACATTGACATGCATGGACGGACACACACGCTTACTCATGCAGAGGCTGGGCCTTTGAACATGGCGAGTATTTCCTATCAGGACCCAATTGATTCCTAAAACAGGCAGCCCAATGAAAGAAACACAGACACCTGGAAAGAATGCTATAGCTGGCATCTACACGAACTGCAGTCACTTTGCAGCCTTAACTATCTTGGTGAAGTAGCTTTAGTCAAGGAATCAGATATACATATTTTATAAGATTGTTATATTGTTTAATTTGTATTTTTAGTGATAGAGTATCATGACATGCCTCGTTCAGGTTTAACGAACGTACTCTGCCACAATCCTTATTTCGTTAAAAAAAGATTGTGCCTTAGCAATAAATCTAAGCGTGCTTATTTTACAGTCAATAACAGTTACGATACCTATAGGCAAGAGCACGAATCGAGTAAATACTGCAATCCGTTTCAGGGCACATTGTCTCGAATGGAAAAACTGACTGCAACCGAGGAAACTGAAGTGGCAAACAAAAATTTCGCCACTTGGACTCGATTAATTCATTGACTCCATCCAAGGCCTCTGAGTACAAAAACCAGCGGCTGCTCTTTGTAAATGGGTGGGTTACAAGGGCAACTTGGTACTATAGACATGCCATCATGTTGCATTGTAGGTTGCTATTTACCACTACAAGAGGACGACGATCGTCACCTTTGGGCAAAACCGAGGATGTGACCCACTTTCTCTTGTGTATGTACGCTTTTTGCAATGCCATTGTCAGTGGGTGTGATCACCATGGCATCCCCATGCCAGCGACCATCGTAACCGAACCTGAGGTTTCCTAATATGGCCAACGATTTCACACATGGTACCGGCGACTATTTGTGGCAATCGGCGCCTTAAGGGATCTAACCAATCATCCGTTCCTTATCTTTCCGACAGAAGGTAAAACTCAAAAAAAAATTTTTAATGTCCCGCGTTCGAATATAAAGGGCGGAGGAATGGGTTGAAGGAGGGAAGACTCGTCTCTTTTCTGTTTAACTACAAAAAAATGGCTGGCGCAAAGACCTTCTGGAGCATCTGGTACAAGCACGAAATCGTCCCCATCTTCGTCACCGTCGGTGGTGCCTGTGGTTTGGCTGCCTACCACTTGAGCAAGTTGGCTCGTGGCCCTGAAGTTGTCTGGGATCGCACCAACAACCCCTACCCGTAAGTGAATGAGAGAGAGATAAAGAAATAGAGAGAACACTATCCTTCTAACACACACTTCTTTCTTTCTTATCTTCGTCTTTTCAGCTGGCAACACATTGACCAGGACACTCAGGTCAAGTACATGACTGTCAACCAGAAGTTCGAGAAGACGTAAGTTTATATTCCCATGTTTTCTTTCTGTATCTGACAAATCTTGATTAGCTACACCCGTGATCGCCTGTAAATAGTCCCGGCCAAATATTTATTTTGGGGGAGAACTGGATCCCTTCCCCTTATCTGCGATCACAAACATTTTACATATGACACACATTCTATCTCTCTCTCTCTTTTCTTTTCTCGTTCTGTCCTACCTCCAAATATAGATCATCTATATGGTTCACCTTAGACGTGATCAATAAAGAAGAACAAAAAACCGCCATCGAGCATTTTGTCCTAAGAAAAAAAGAAACAAAGCATTTGGATGGGATGAGACTACTGCGTTGCTGAAATGAAAAAACTCTTTCATTTAAGTAGTGCTCAAAGGGGGTGCGGGGGATGCCTTTTTCTATTCTCGATGTTAAGATTGGAAGGGTTATGCATCAGCTCGATTTTAGTCTTATCAATTATCACAAGGAAGTCAGAGAATACTGTTAACCGAAGAACAAACGATTTTCTGCTTTCATTTTCTTCGTTGTTGTCAAGGAACATTGTTGACAACAGGACCAAAAAAGGTGCCTAACCGAAGACTAAACCAAACCAATTAGAAAGCACTCCTTTCTCACTGAATTGGATGTGGATTCGGTTAATCTATCAATTGCTAAAGCTTTTTTTTTTCTCCCTTTTTTCACATGTGAAGGTACGTAATGTATGTATGTATCTAAGTTTACCGTGATGCGAGATAGCAAATGGTGAACAGAAAACAATACGTATTGCCCATTGCGTGGGACAAAAAAGAAGTTAAGTTTGATCACAGAAAAAACGCCACGAAAAGGAATAGAAGTAAGGGCGAAGAACCTTTATAAACTCTTCTATTATGGAGAAACAAGAAAACACACGGCTGTCCATGCGAAAAGCCATCTCTCTCTATCTCTCTCTCCAAACGTTTGCAAAGAATGAAGAAAAACATACATGAGACAAAAAAAGGACCCACGTTTTTTCTTCGGATAATACATCTCTTGCCTGACTTTCAAATAAAAAAGATACATATTCACTTAATTCAGTCTTAAATTCAAAAACATAACCCTAAATGCCAAAAGCCCGAGTAACCAAAGAAAAGGAGAAGACAAGGGCTTCCTCGTTTGAACCTCAAGCAACAACTTTTTTGTCGGAAACACTCAAAGAGTTTTGGTTTCGGGAGGTGAAAAAGCCAATGAACACAACCCCACACACACACACAGCAACCGAACAAAGAACGGTGCGGAGTTGTGAAGCATTCGAAAGCATCATCGATTAGCCTACCATGGTCCCTATTACCCTACCGCTCAACAGCACAAGAACAACAACTTGAATGTCTTACTGTTGACTGTAATATCCTCTTTTACACTGCAAGCAAACCATATTAGCCGACAAAGTCTCTTTTATGATAAAGAGAAAAAGACAGAAGGAAAACACTAGAACAACCAATTCAATTGACCCAACCATGACTTTGTGGACATGAACTTTTTTCTTTTGTTTTGCTTATTAGCAAGCATGATATATAGCCTTGTTAAAGTATACAAATCGTTTCTCACACACACACACACACACATATATATATATATAACTTAAAAATACATTACATTTACTTTCCATCCATGCTCAGAGCATGACACGAGCCTCAATCGTGCGTCTCTTCTACCTGGACGGCTGGTGATAGTGACAACCGTCGTGCCGGAAGGTGCTGCTGCTCTACACGTGAAGCATCTACAAAGTCAAGAACAGGCGTCCGAACATCCTGGTCCTTGTCTGCTGCCAACAAATAAAGGCTTCTCTCCAGAGAACAGTAGTCTTCCCCTTCCGTATCTGTATTATCCATCTCTTCCTTTTCACATTCCTTCCGAAAACTCTCTACACACAAAGACGTTAAATTTCCCGTCATGGATCATTTCAGGAAGAAAAAAAAAGGAATCTAGATCTTACCATTTAGACAAACGGTTCTTAACGTCCGTGCTACTGATATTCGAACATTAACGACGTTATCTTCCGCAAGAATACATATTCTTGGTAAAAAGAATCGTGCAAAATCTTCGCCAGTAATTCCAGCCTCCAGTAAGACCTCACATATATGTGCAAATCTATGCGGTTTTTTTTAAATCCATCAATAATCCATTTCTTGTGTGGGCCTCGTAGCCTTTTTTTTTTTTTTTCATGAACCTACATGAGCCTTTCGCGATAGGAATTGGCTCTGGCAAAAGCGTCAAGTCCTTCTGTGACCTGGCTTAATAAGGCCAGTGCTTCCATGTCATCAGGGTCACGATCCACCTCATTTTTGACTATTTGGAGAATTACAGGAAACTAGCCAACTGAGCGTCAAATGGCTGTTAAAAAACGGTAGATTTCGCTTACCATGGCCACGCCGTTTTCACGTACAGCAGCAAACCCATCCTGACAAGCCCGGACAGCGAGAGGCAGAATATGTTCCACCACGCGGGATGCATCAAATAATGCACAGATTTGGCGTAATTGGACAACCAAAATATCCCGTAATCGCCAACTCGTTGCGACGCCGTCCCATACTTCGGCCAGAATGGGAATATATTCATTTCGAGTTTCTGTGGCCAAGGCGGCTAAGAAATCAGCGAGGTGGTTTAGTACACCCTTCTTCACTTGATCTAAATCCATTAGGTACAGAGCAAAGATCTGGACAAGGTCGCGCTCCGTACGTTCCGGTCCAATAATGCGGGCAATTTCATGGAGCGAGCGAGCAAACGTAGCACGCACCCTGGCTTGATGGTCTTTTGTCAACTCAAGGTAGGTGTCCTTCAAACAGGAATCCCAATAGTCAACCCCAGCAGTAAGAACAACGGCAGGGAAATTGTAGGCACATGTCATGACCTGGCCCACATCCGACTTGAACCTGATACCATCGTTGCGGCTTAGGGATAAGAAAAACTCGAGTAATGCTTCTGGCACCTAATATGCATAAAGGTATGTTTCGGTGTCTGATTTGCCTTTGCTTCCCTTGCTTCTGTTTTTTCTTACCTTGCCTGGCTGACGTGTTGTTTCCCAATCATCAGGTAAAAATTTGGCTATTAGTTCGCCTATGATATCATCCAGCGTATCACGGACATTGCGAGAGACATCGTTATTAAAGCGTTCAATGCCTTCGACTGCGATCCGACTTTTCTGTTCGGGAACAAGGGCGCTACATATCTGCGGCAAGGATAAAGCACATGCCTTGCGTACATGCCAAACGGCATCATTCATAAAAGCATGATATAAAGGCAACTAGTACAAATCCAACAGTTCAGCCATCTTTCTCTCTCAAGAAAAAGTAACCCCCCCTTTCTTCCTTCAGTTACCAGTTTTTCTTCTGCCACGGACGGCTTGACCACCATGGCTATACTCCCAACAGCGGCAGCCGCCTCTTTTCGTACGTAAAACATCGAATCATCTGCCATTTGCTCGATTATAGGCAAGCAATGACTAACACATCGTTCAGGACCAAATGCTTCTGCTAATGCAGAAACAATCTGTGCCAATTTTCGGGGGGGGGGATTGATTAGTATTTCATATTCAATAAAAGAAATTCCCCAAGAAATCCAAAGGAGTCAACTTACCGAGAGACATATCATTTTGGCCAAATTCGCATCTTCTTGGTCTTCTTCTGGATCCGCTTGTTTAATCTCGAAACCGGGTACAGAAGGTCGACGGATGCTCTCCTTGAGAATGTTTATCTGTTCGGCTGGAGGTGATGAGGATCGACGCTGGCCATTCACAACAGCCATCAGACCCATGACTACGCCTTCAAAGATTTCACTATCTAAAAGCTTCTGACCCAGATCGCCGAAATCCGTTTGGAGGGTGGTTGCTACGGATACCAGACATTGTTGCCCCAGTCCAGCCAAGACGGAATTCTGATCGAGCAGACATTCAATGAGTAGAGGTGCAAACGCGTGGCGGGGAATATGAAGATCTTTTGTTTTGGGTGCTGTTGTGCTAGGATCAACCTCGGAGTCTTTGGCTATTTCATCCTCATCCACTGGGGGTGGTGCGTTCTAGATAAAGAAAAACAAAAAGGGGACAAAGGGACCAGATTTTAGATTGTCTCTTCTCTTCTAGCAGGCTCATCCCATAAGAATAGAAAACGTGTATAGCTGTGTACCATGTAAAAATACAAGATAATCTTGTCCAGCTCGCTGACGAAGGTTTCTCTGACTGTGTCATCTGGATCGGCGGCTAGTTTTTGGACGATAGGAAAAACCTTCTCGAGCGCATCTTTCATTGCCATCTCCTGAAGAGTGTTGGCCAAGTCTTTCACAAAGAGTAACCTAGCATTGATTTTTTTTTTTTGATTCCAGCTTCAGCCATCTCTTTTTCTCCATTTTGCAAGCATTTGGGTTGCTTTTTTCTTTTGCTTGTTCTTTTACCTCTGTACAGTCAGATCATTGGTACTTAACAAGTCCAATTTCTCCAGAGGATCAGTGATATTATCGGTTGGTGTGCTGATGACTTCATAGGGATGCGTGGCCCCCGTGTAAAGCGGTTCTCTTTCTTGAGTATTATCTGTCTGAGGAGGGACGTGACAAGACTGTAAATCTCGAACCACTGTCTCTACAATGGCCTCCATGTCGGATTCTGCATTGACGTGCGTGCCGTCTTTGGACTGATGGACAGCGACATAGTCGACATGGAGTGGTTCTGAGTCGAGAGGTTGTGCTGAAAAGAACTTTTCTGAATCTTGGTCATACTCTTCTTCGTCAATGGAGAAATCAAAGCCGAGATCTTTTTTTCATATCGTACATAGATATACAGAAAAGAAAATAAAAAAAAGAAAAAGCTAGGTCAACTCAAGGAAAAGCAAAGTATAGAGCGTGTGTATAGTTAAAGTGGGTTTCCGTCTCTCTCTCTCTCTCTTTGCTCAGTTTGACTTTTTATGGTTGCACCTATTTTTCCGAGGAATATTTACCAGCCATAGCACAAACTCAAAAGAAGAGGTTCGTTATCTAACGGTGAGATTCTTGGATGGTTTTCTTTGGTTTGAATGAACTCACATTCACCCTTTCAATGGTGGAATGAGAAGAGAAAAAAGCGACTCACTTTTCCTGGGCCGGGATAGCACGGAGATGCAAATCAAACCTATCCCAGTCGATTTGGGATCTTTCTTATCCTATCCAGCCAAATTACCCACGAAAGAAAAAAAAAAAATCAAAGCCTTTTTTCTTTCTTTCAGCACCCAATACCAGATCATAATACTTATACATCCTATATACTGATCTCTGTCTTTGACCTTTCCAAACATATTATACTATTTTACCTTGTATTCGTTCCATGTCAGGCTGTTTCAATCATCCAATACAATCAGGACATCGATTGGTTCTCTTTTTTCGTGGCTATATATCATGTCTAGACGATATTACACCCACCGGTGTCTATGTTGATTGTTGGATCGATTATGTGTAACCTACTGCCTCCTCTTTTTTGTTCTTTTGTTCCGAACGGACAGGATCGCGCGTGATAGAAATGGAATGAAATCGTCTACACATCGGGCATCCGGCCACAAGACGATGCCCGATATGGCAACTTCGTAGATGAAAAAATGTTCGTTTTCTTTTTGGTTACATAGCATGCGATAACATGGATCTATCTTTCATGATATGCATTAGACATTCAACTTAATTCCTTATCATGGACTAGTCTGTCGGTTCTCTTAAACTCTCATGCTAAATAAGCTTATGTACGCATTGACGGACATTACGAAACGACTTACAAAATCCGGCAGTCATCTGAACACGGTTTCAATTTTTAATAAAAAATTACAAGTAGTAGTACATCAGAAAAAAGCTATTGTCGTTTTTTTTAGTTGCTGTAGCTTCTAGACATATGGGGAAAAATAGTATGTAGGAGAGAGACAGAGAGTCTGTGTAAAAAAAAAAGGGAAAGGGTGGCGTACTTGGGAGAGGAACAGATCGATACAAAAAAGGAAATTTTTTGCTTTTTTTTAAGCTGCTTGTTTCTCTGAGATTGAAATGTCTTTATGGTCAAACGAGGCATTGTCCTCCTCGGTAACGTTGGTTTCAGTCACCTTGTTGGCCACCAAATAGATGAAGGGGAATGAAATAAACACCAAGAGCCAACAGATTAAGCATTCCCATCGCAAAGGAATGTTAGCAGCATCAATACCGAAGGAGATGGCAGCACCAGCAGACTGAACAGCCTTGTAGAAACCGGCATAACGGGCCAAAAGAGCAGGGTCGTTGGACATGGCACCCATCAACCAGTACAAGTACGATTGATAGAGGGAATCAGAGAAACCATACAACAAGAACAAAACGAATGGACCGGCAAAGCTTGGACTGGTCCAATGGACGGTTTCATTGTGCTTCTCAAAGTCATTGTCGAAAGATAGCTAGAAAAAATGGTTTCGTTTTTTTGATCAGTTTCAGTGCATACGTGGTCAATGGAATTAAAGAAAAGAAAAAAGAGACTCACCTGGAAGACGAATCCACCTGCCCAGACAGCCATCAAGATGACAAAGATGAGAACCAATCCGACAAGACCACGGGCACGACGTCCCATTCTTTGGGTATCCAGGAGGAAGCCGAGACCGACCGAGCCGATGATCTGAAGCAACCAGTACATGAGATCGTTGAGAGCACGGGTCGATGGATTAAAGTAGATAGCGTTCACTCGGAATTGGTAGGCATAAAACCAATTGGAAGCCAAGAAAGCAGGGATCAGGGCCATCATACGCCATTCCTTCCACACACGCAAGACACCCTTCAGTTCTTCTGACCAGTGCGTCGATTTGGCCACGGCGACGTGTGTACCATCGGAACGGATAACGTTGGCAGGTCTGGCCAGAATCAAGGAGAAAAACACACCACAGATCATGACGATGACAAAGGCGGTATAGGTACCGGTAGAAACGCCACCAGCTTGGTTTTCAAGGTTCAAGGCAAGGGCGATCAATGAACCCAAAATACCACCAGTGTTGAACAAAGCCCAGAAAATACCGACGAATTTGCCCTTGTCTTTTTCCTGAGGGTAGGACATCATAATGGCACCTTGCGCAGCCCAAAAGATACCAGCGCAGCAACCTAGAATGGCACCTGCAGCAATGACAAATCCGGATACTTGTTTTCGGTCGTACACCCACAAAGCTGCAGCATAAATACAGTAACCGATCGAACCGCCCTAATGTCGTACAAGAAAAAAAAATTAGGTAAATTCATCTAACCCGAGGGTAACCAAGAAAAAAAAAACTTTTTCTCGTATTGTTTTTTTTTTTTTTTTTTTGACAAGCGGAGCGATAGAGAAGAAGAGTAACAAGAATACTTACTGTGAGGGTCAAATTGATTCCCACGGTGTTGATAATAGATCCAGCGAAGAAACCGACAATAGCAAAGCATGCATACAAAGCGCTATTGGCAGCATCGACAAGGGCCACGTTGGAACCCATGGATCCACCAGCGCCTAGACCTGAAAGGGCGTTGAACATACCAGGGCAGCACAGACATACCAGACCCAATAAGATGATCTGTATGAGAGGGGTGTTGAGTCTATTGAACAGTGACCCGAACATAGTTAAATCTTTTTATTATCTAATTTTTGTGATGTGGTAGGGAAAAGATAAGAAAAAGAAAAAGGAAATGGAGAAGGGACAAGAAAGGGGAGAGAGGAAACAGAAAGATAAAAGCGAGAAATGACTGTTTATATATGTGGATTGGGAATGTCCGCTTTTTTGGGGGGAGAGAGGGGGAGAAAGAAAAGATCACCCATACATACAGCGACTCACACACAGAGAGACAGAGAGAGGGAGACAGAGAGACAGAGATTGGAAAAAAAAGGGGGGAGAGTGGAGATGGGTCTAGGAACACCAATACGAATTACGAGATAAGCGGAGGGTTGAGTATAGAGTGGATCTGTGGGGTTGAAAATAGATTATGTTATACAAAGCAAAATATTTAGGTAAGGCGAAGGGCCCTTGGGAAAAACCCTTGTCCTTATGTCATGAATAATCAGGGTTCATTGGGCACCACTTCAATAGAAACAGAAGAAAACCCTTTTCCTATACACTTCTTTGGTGTTCCCGTTCCCCGCATTTTCCATGCGAATCACCCGCGAGCCCCGCTCAGGATATTCAACTGGTCCCACAACATCCCGCTTGAAACAAACTCAGTCCTCTTTTTCATCTTTTCTTCCTTTCTTCCCCCCCATCCACTCAAACATCTGCTGATAATACTTATCTCCGTTCATCCATAAACATGCCATTCCTTTCACCTTCTTAGCCACCCTTAGCTCTCTTCTCTTCATTTGAAGTTATGGAGTCTCTTGCCAATCCCAACTAGATGTCAAGTAAAGAAAAGAAAGGCATAAAGCGATGAGACAAAGACAGAGAAAAGGATCCGAGTCATTGGATCCGAGGATTCCAAAAATAAACATCGAAAAACAAACACAGCAAAACAGATTCCGTCTCCCCCTCTATCATCGCTGGGTCTACCTGTCTATATTTTCATTCACTGGCCCTATTCTGGATTCAGGATAGAAAGAATCATACTTTGTTATCGGTCAAACATAACCACACAATGCACTTTAAAGCCTCTATCCCGGCTATTCTAAGCTAAATCGTTTTTGATAAAGAGAGTCGTGTGAAATTGTGGAGACAGGGTCATCCGATGGAACCGCATTTTTTTTGGGTCCGAAATATCAGGCGGTCAGAAACCGCCATCATTGGTCCAACGAGTCTTTGGTAATATCCACGCCACCAGATAGGACACACCCTTATCCATCTTATTCAGCCTGCCCCAGGGTCTACATTTGGGGGGGAGAGGGTTCGGAAAGAAACGAATAGGGTCAAACACACGAGAGCGGCATTTGGAAAGCTAATTTTAGTGAACGACCAAACAAAACCTATTTACTTTGTTTCTAGATGACTCGCAATGAGATCTGGAACCAGAATGTATGCACTCGACGGAATCAAGTCAATGAAATAAATTTCAAGATATTAAGATAATAAATCGCTATTAGTAAGGAATAATGAAACGAAATATATCAAAGACCCCATCAGCAGTAACCAAAAAGGATGGCTTGTTAGCCGTTCCATCGTCATCATTTAATTTACTACAAATAGGACCGGAATAATGAACATAAATGTCATAGATAACATGTGGCAGTGTCATAAATTGTATGGCAAACACGATTATAGCCTTGTTGACGTTCTCACGTTTTTTACTTCCGTTCTAATTGGGTTGCCGCCCCGCATCCTATACTCTGAGAAGAACAGACAATCGGACAACAGCACAAATCCGTCCTAAAAGAAGAAACGCTGGTTATATACCCTCTTATAGAGCCGCTTTATGACGAAGGTTTGCTTTGAAACAATGTAGACACGAGAGGAAAAAAGAATGTGCAGGATCAAGCGAATGTATGATGCTGTTTTGCGCAGTCGTTCTAATGATTAAGAATTTGCTATGGACTACTAACTCTTTTGGTTTACTCTTGTTCAACCTGGTCTAGGTAAGCTTTTGTAGCACTCTGCTCACGAAAAATCCGAACTTTCTTTTTGATACTCAGCCTCGTGACATTTGTGTATTGGAGGAAAGGAATATTGATTTGTACGACGCAATGGAGGAGAGAGTGAATCCCTTGCTACTTTCCGCGGGATAAGGATTCAGCTGACAACGAAATAGCCGTGAACACGGATTGACCCCTTTTGTCATGTGAACGCCTGTTTAAAACGACCCAGGCATCCTACACTTCACTTCAAAACTAACCATTACTGGAATTGTCCAATTCAAACCTTGCTTTCTTTTTCTCTTTTTCACTAACAGGGCGCAGGATGTGTCGCTATGTCATTGTCTCCAAGACTCTATTGTTCGCAATGGTTGCCCCGTTTCTTCGAAAGAAACAGAATGAAAAACATCAAACGTCTAAGAACCCCGAAAGAAAATATCAAAATTGTTGCTAGCAGTCGCTTGTGGGCGTTCCACAGGCATTTATGGAGGTTCCAACCCAGAGTAGGAACACTTTCCACTAGTATTCATTACGTCTTGCCTATCCATAGAACCTAAGCGTATCTAAGCAATCTTCAGCGTGAGCCTTACGGGATATCCTATCCTTTTCGGAGTTAAGAATTCTTAGCTTCCGCAATCGGAAGGAGTTATTCTCGCTAAAGCACGGAAAGGGCCTGTGCCACCATAAAAGCGTCGAAAGAGGACGTGCATGTCAGATTGCTCGTTCCACGTCGAGAGAATACTTTACAAACATTGTTCGATTTGTCTCTATACCTCACTGGAGTTGACAAGTCCGTTTATGAGTCTTTTATATCCATTGATGAGCCTCGACCGTAATTGTATTATGGCGGTCATCAGGATACCAGCACCACTACACGACTTTACACCGCGTCGTCTTTGATTATACAAGCTAATTCGCTTCTAAGCGAGAATCCTTCAGCGATGAATCAGCTGTAATCTCGCAATCAAATAATTCTATTTCACATGCTCTGTCGTAGCCAACACACCCTTGGGGTGCAGTTTGCCGATCTCTTTTCGCTTGGTACTTAACGATCAAGGTGTTTCTGGATGCATCGCTTTGGTGGACGCAATTACATTCCGCAAGACGGATTAGCACTGCAAGATCGAATATGGCTCATCGATCCAGCATTGCGATGCTGAGCTCTACTCTGTTGCTGCTCTTGCCTTGTACCTTTCCTCAAGATTCCATGACGACAACAAGCCTTTCCCAGACTTTACGTCTCGGTAAAACTGGTATGAGACCGTCGTTTTCAAGGATGAGGATAGGTTTTCGTCTATTAGATACAAGGCTTAAGATAAGGTGTGCACCTCTGCATTCAAGCAACTTAGCATTCATACCTCCAAAGTCACGCATGCCAACCGAAAAAGCGCATTGAATATGATCGCCCAGGGTAACCAATAGAGGCTGCTGGGCAGATGTGGAACTAATCGCATGGTCGGCTGCTACGTCTCAAGTTTGCCGGTTGAGGCGATGAAGAGCTTGGAAAGCTTTCCTTCTCACCAAGGCAATCACTTTTTGTCGCGTGCTGTCATTGTCCATCTGTAAAGTATTTAGAAGACAGCTATGGCACTTCCTACTGAAGGTCAAGGAAAGAGTCTTGCCTTTTCAGCAGATGGAAAGAGCTGCATAAACTTATCGAAGAGACAGCCGAGAGGAAACGTACATTTTATGAAGAAGCTGCCAGAAGACTGAAGGGTACAAGGGTAATAATGAAGCTATCCTTAGATAAACTAAAAAAAATAAAACAATCTGCTTTGCCCCTTGATTTTTCTTCCCAATTCAAAGCTCTCTTAGCAGTCGATCTGTGGTTAGTGCATACGACAGTATCCCGATCTGCAGCTTAAAAGACACTACATATAAACTAATATTCTGCACGCTGTCATCTCATGATACGTTTTGTAGATATTGTTATTACGGTGAAGAAGGTGTCTTTTAGCCTAAAGCAATTTTTTTTTTATTGATGGCCCATTAATGACCATAATAGGTTGATGAAAGGAATGCAAAAAACAGCAGCTGTCCATTTGGTAGTAGAAAGAACTAACCCTGATGGCACTGGCACACACCTTTATCGTTACAAAACCCTCCTGACTTGCCCTCAGCGACACATTTGAGATAGCAACCTTTTTCACCAAAGAATGCGCATGTCCCACCTGATCTCTTCCCGAGGTCTATTATTACAAGGTCAATAACGAGCAGAATAACAAACCAGCGTTATATCTACCTTCAGAAGACGATCCAGCAGGAGCCTTGTCTTTTACCGTCGCTTTCACAAGGCCGTTCAGAGCGGTAACACGGGAGGGTTCCTGACCAGCAGAAGCAGGGATCACACTCGCATTGACCATGACTGCAAAATAGACAGAGGCAATAGCTAAGATAGTAACAAACCGCATGGTAGATATTTGGCAGAAAAGTGCAATAGAAAGAAAAAATGTAATGGATGCAGACCGCCAGATCCTGCGATCTTTTCTGTCGATTTTATAGCAAAAATGACATCTTTACGATCGGGATGTCCTTTACAGTCACGAATGTCCACTGTGCCACAAGAGGCGCATCTTTGTTTATATTCATGAATTAGATGCGACAATACAGTTGGTAAGGAGTTGCTGACGAGGCTGCTATTACTTCATCGCCTCTGTCCTACAGAGAGAAAAATATTCAGCCAAATACCGAAAGATCATTTCTCTTTGTAGCAAAGCTGCCAGTAGCTTTGACACAGCTGTCATATATACGATACTTTAATCCATCAGCGGGGAAATAGCGCAGATCATATCGAATAGTCATTTTAGGGTTTCTGGCAATCACCAAAAATAGCTTAAGCAGAAGTTCAGCCCATTACCTTTTCTTCTACTGTTGCATTCCGTCAAGCCTAGTAAACTCTGATTTTTTGTTTTTTTGGAAAGAGCTAGTATGTCATTGGACCCAATGCACGATCTTCTAGAAGTTAGCAGGCCTTTCACTAGTATTAAAGGTTAGCCTAATCTGCACTTATTATTGAGGCGCAGTGTATTCCCTGGCTGAGACTTGGTCGTCAGCTTGCTGGACATGCAGCAACGCCTACCACTTGGCCAAGCGTCCGGGTCATGTTCCCATCGAAGTCTGCGGATAGTATTAGCAGCGAACCATTTCACATTTAACATACCCATTACTCTTTATCACTGCACTATCTCGGTTTGGGTGTATCTTGGACAATTATACGCTTTATTGAAGGAAGTTGTTTTACATGAATATATTGTGTTTTTTTAGAGCTGAGCCACGACAAACAGTATGTCTTACTGTGTCTGCAAAGTTACCGAGCACCATGCAGCTAATTGCAGGATTGCTTACAGGTCCACATGAACATCGGATGACGAGCCCTTAAACCCGTTTCATTCTGATCAGCGCTTTCTGGGGTCGAATGTAGAACGACGTGTTGTTCATCATGTATGGCGTACTATGGCGCAAGAAAATGACGACTTATTCGCACATAATGTCTATTAGCTACTACTGGTAATGTTAACTTTGTTAAGCAGCATATCAACTGAGATCGCCATGGAAAAAGAAGAAGAGCGTTGTTACTATTAAGAGAACAGTTAAGGTTTGCTTTTTCTTCTTGTCCTACGAGTACAAACAATAGCCCATACAGAAACGTTACTGTACGAATTAGTATGTCTATCCTCCAGTGGATGTTGGTTTCTATATCACGTCGATAAATTCTTTTTAAACTTGCTATGTAACATAAACATTCTGAGGGCTGTATAAAGACTATCGCTATTCTTCGATCCAACCAAGTTTAACGTGTTAACCTGAAGTTCGACTTGATATCGTATGACTTCTGCAACAACGATCCAAAAGTCTGCATCCTGTATGTGTTTGTTATATTCATGTCCTACCGTTTCAGATGCCGAATTCCTTTAAATTTCGGTAAGGAGCGAACGTACTTCTTGGGTTGCATTTGTGTTTGCCTATTTCTTCTTTCTGGGACCTGAATTTCTTAATTATATCACATAAACTATTACATTGCCTCACAAATGAAGGAATACAGCCACGGTAGCAGCATAGCAATAGCTTACAAAAAAAAAAAAGGGACATGGGAACTCAATATACATTTCTGAACGTCTCAATATTTAATGCAGTAGTGGCGGCATAGGATTAAGCTCCCTTGCCAAGGAATATATTAACTGTGAAGTTTTCGATAACCAGACATACAGTAAACAAACCGATCCAAGAGCGTCTTGGGCTCCGACTAATACCATATTTCATGCCATGAATTGTCAAAGCCATCTTTATTATCTATGGGCTGTAACAATGTTCTACAGGAAGATGAATCTACGCTTTTCTACCACTGGTGTCAATGACAATCAGTAACAGTCGCCTAAAAGACATTGTATGACGAATAGAAAATTTCTAAACGCAATCACACGATCGAAAACGCAATTACGTGGACACTGCACACTTTAATCCCAGGAAGGACGCAAGATTAGGCGGAAATTGGGATCAGATTCGATTCTTAACGATGAATGTGCAATTGTATCGGTTCCTTGGGAAATTGATCGAACTTTTGGATAGCCAGGAAATGATAGTCACATTTCAGTGGCTGAAAATGACTGCGAAATATTTACAATATGAAATGTCCTATAAAAATGTGCTCAACACATGGTTTTTCCTAGTTTACACAATGTCTCCTTTTTCTCTTAAGAGGTAGATATTTTGTTGGCTAGGATGATAGTCGTACGGTATGTCTGATTATGGGTGCTTCACAAAGGCCCCTTTTTCCCATTGTGTTAAAAGGTGAACCCACCTTTGTGCCCCATAAAAATGTGGATAACACGTACAGCGTCTGAGCTAAACAAAACAAAACCAAAATAACAAAGAAAATGAAAAAAAGAAAATCATAAGATTCCAAAATAAAAAGCGCAACATCGTGAAGATCAGTGAGCTTCCAGTAATAAGGTACGATTAGCCGTGACCATCTCGTGAAAGACCTTGGGCGCAGTGCATTGTAATTCGCTCAAAGGAAAAGAAAGAAAAAAAAAGCGATTTTCCCAAGCAAGTCATCAGAAATGTTTGTTTCTTTCCTGCTTTGACTCAAACCCCGTCACTCTGTTCTTTTTTTCACGTCATTACGCAATGAATCTCGTTCGCGTTTTGATTGTATTTGCCTTGGTAGTAGCAGGTTGCGCTGCGCAGATTATCCAAGTAACCGATGAAAACTTTGGAAAACTGATGAAAGACAACGCCGAATGGGTTTTGGAATTGTGAGAGAAAATATTATGGAAACATTGCATGGCAGGCAAACTCATCCTTTTCGTTTTTTTCGGGAACAATGCAGCCATGCTCCTTGGTGTGGTCATTGTAAACGTTTTGAACCCAAGTTCTATGAAACAGAAAAGTTAGTTCGATCCACTTCCGTCGCGGCTAAGTTTGGTCAAGTGGATACAGAAGTCAATCCCGGTCTGGCTGCTAGATTCTTTATCTCGCGTTTACCAACATTGGTTCACATTAAGAATGGTCAAGGTAGATGATACAAAGTTTGGCAAAGGAAAGAACAGGAGAAGAATGCGAACTTATTGTTCTTATTTTCTTTTCTTTTTTTTTTTTTTTCGCTGAATTACAAAGTGCGAATAATAGATCAACGCGATCCACGGGCCTTGGTAGAATTACTGGAGTACCAGACATGGCGAAACATTGCTCCTGTCAATTCAATGGTTTCCCCTTTTAGTTTGTTGTAAGTTTTGGATTGGGGAAAGGGAAAAGTAAATTTACACTCAATATTTTATACTTTCCTTGCAGTGGTATATTTGTGGGCTATATTGGTTTGACAGTGAAATACGTATCTCGCGTATCTCCGTGGGCAGTGGGAGCCGGTTTGGCAACCCTGATACTAATGCTGCTTGCCATTCCCTTCATCTTTGGATCGTCTGAAACTAGTCATCAGGCGAGTCGCACTATGGATGCTGTTTCTGGATCGTCTCAAACTTCTTCCCATGAAAAACGCTCCAGCCGACCGAAGCGCATAGATTGATATTTGAAAGAATTAGATGGCCTGTTATTCTGCAGCTTTTTACGATGTCATTTGCGCCATTTAGAAAGTACTTATGCGTTGACTGGTAAAATACAGTAAATTAGTTGCAAACAGAGTCCTGTAAACAGGATGCTTAACATTCACAAAAAAAGGGCGCACTTCTACTGTTCATATTCCAAATGATAAGATCTAAGATGAAAA
The DNA here is from genome assembly GCA_000696975.1 of Apophysomyces trapeziformis B9324. NCBI lineage: Eukaryota > Fungi > Mucoromycota > Mucoromycetes > Mucorales > Mucoraceae > Apophysomyces > Apophysomyces trapeziformis. Next base: position 83,000 of record JNDP01000986.1, read on the forward strand.
TAACAACGAATTACCATGCTTTTACCACTCTATGACAATATTCATTCAAAAAATGAAAAATAGAATGAGAAGAATCGGTGGATTATTGACCGGCATAATGCATTAGAAACAAACTTTCCGAATGGTGGCACTCTGCAGGATGCGGGTACCTTCAATTAGCGTCCAGGACCAAGAAAGCTAGCTTGTTGCTAAATGATATATCTCTAATGCTTTTGGTCCACTTTTACATAAAATATCGTGATGCATAACAGGAGTTCTAGTGAAGTATAGATTGACTGTGATTATGAGCAAAACACTGTTTCTAACGTGGAATCATCATGTCATCATCCAGCTATTCTCAAGACGTACAAACAATAAATCATAAATACCAACACGGTAAAGTAATCAAAAGTCGAACCGAGTCAAAGCAATCTACAGGATGGTAATATGGCCAATCTAATGCAACAAACCTGTTAAATGCCCAACCATCTAAGTCTCTATAAGCTGAAATATTCACTTCCTAGAAGGATGGACGCGTTGCGAGATTGTTAAACTGTCTGTAATATTAGAATGATATCACAGAGAAAATATATATACAGCCAAACATTGCATCACCAGCAGTCGAAATACAGCACCTCTGCACTATGGCTTGGTATGATTGCAAACGTTTTCTGCTTAATAGTCATTTAGCTTGTTATCGCCTGCATTAACTTGGCGAAGCTATGATTAGTATATATCTCAGGCATGACAGGGTGCGTATCGAGCGTCGGACGATCTTTAACTCACAAACAATCTTTCCGCCGTTGCTTATGTTTTTCTTTTGCTCTCCATGTCATCTACAGAAGGCATACCTATCCTACTTAGCTTACTTGGCTTACTCAGTGGGCTATCCATAGCATCCGAGTTACAATACTCAGAAGCCTCGCCTGATGATCCAATAGTGAACGTTTTTGTCGTTTACAGACCGTTGGAGTCTTTGTCGACAATATTTCCGAAATTGGCTGCCATCCTGACACATAGTGGTCTCCTTCTGAGGACAAATAAGGGTGGTCATTATCTGCTAGAGTACGCAAACGATGGAAAAGCCCATCTCAAGGAAGTAGAATATACGATAAACAAAAAGACAACGGAGGGCTGCATGCGTTTGGGATATGAATCTATTAAGATGTGCGGATACTCCTGGGAAAAGCAGCTTGAAGGACGTAGACCACCGCCTGGAAAGACACCGAATATAGCACGAAAGGAGATGCAAAAATTGATGCCTTTCGGTTTCGATATTACGGAAGGTGAAATGTGCCACACGGCGCAACGTCGATTGCGAGATGCCTGGGGTATTCTAAAAGAGGATTGAAGAGAACGAAGACCAAACACACATTTTCCCATCCCACTGAATTCTCTTTCCAATTTTTGGCGAATATGTTATAGCTAGCCTATGATTGAAGGTGCTTATCAGCTGTTTGAATAAAGAATGTCTTTCGCAGGATAATGTCTTTTTATATGAAGCACAGCATTTGTGTTTTAGCCACATCAAGTTGTTGCAAGGCAAGAAGACAATAAAACTTGAGTGATTGGATAATTCGGTTTCTTTGTCAGTAATACATTTACAATTATCTATACTGTTGAAACCTTGCAGGAACACTTTATAGAACCAAATTGCCATGTTTCTTGGGTAGAAAAAAATCTAAGCTTATTAGCAATTGGATAGCTTGAACGTTTACTGTTTTTTTGTTTAAACGAGTTGCGTACGCAATTGTTGGAAGTTGACTGCGCCTTGTAATCAACAATATAATACTCTTTTCTGTGATTAGAGAGCTTAACCAAATAAAAGCTAAGTTATCAACAGAGAATTCTGCGAATAAGAATCTATGTAGCCAATGGTGGGATCTAATTGAATTCATAAGCCAAAACGCATAGGCCTAAATTGGATCAACGTACACTCTTTGATACTATTACCTATATTCTAGTTTCCTTCGATGATGTCTATGACTAGCTAAATGAACTTGCCTATGTTGTCTGTCTAAAGTAAAACCAAGAGCCGTTATGGAAGAGCAGTATGAGTACGGATAGGTCTGCTAAGCATTTCGTAGGCTCTATTTTACCTAGATTCAGACAAGTCAGAACTTTCGGAAGCAAATGGATTGCTATGCCTTTTTTTCTTGTTGTGTTGCAGGAAACGGGTTAAGAAGGAATTTTATCGAGCATTGGTCATTTTGTCCGATCACAGTCATACTTGGATTCGAGGTGAGAAAGAACAAATCCACTTGACCAAAGTCACAGTATCGCTTTGCTTCTCTCTCTTTTTTTTGTATTGTCACAGATCTACATGGGAGACGAAAACAAACCCTATTCAGCAGTGCCTCCTCCGGCTTCACTTACGTCTGCTGCCAGTGCACCTGTTAATTTCAACGACGCTTTGTCTAAAGCAAGAGCTATTGCAGAAAAACTAAAGCAGCAATCTGCAGCAGCACCCGCTCCTCCTGCCGCGTACTCAGCATCAGGTAAATACACCCATTCACGCTGTCACAGCACGAAAGATATTGAAAGCTACATCAACAGCTGGTTCCAAACGAAGCTATCAAGATGACAGTTACGACAACGATCCCCATGAACGATCTCACGGCTCTCACTACAATGATTACTACAATGATCGTGAAAGCAAACGAAGTGCCTATGATCGAGGCTCATCCAGACCTTGTAAGCCGACATTAAACCATCTTTACCCGTTTGCGAAACGTTTTATTGACTTTTTTTTCTTTTTCTTACAGATAGTAGTTCGGGTAATGAATCTCGACGCTATGGATTAGGCTCGGACGAGAGAAAATCAATGTCAGCTTATGGACCAAGTTCAGCTGGTTCCATTATTCAGGAAGAATGTTCAGTCCCCAATCATATCGTTGGACTTGTCATTGGCAAAGGTGGAGAGAATCTTAAAAAAATTGAACGCATGTCAGGCGCTAAGGTCCAGTTTATGGCCGGTAAATTGTTATCTCCTAGCCTTGGGGAGCAAACATAAATTAACATTGTCATTTAGACACAGGAGATATGGAAAGACGTGTCAACATGACTGGCGAGGCTGACCAAGTTAAAATCGCGAAAGATATGATTCAACAAGTCGTGGACGACGCACGCATGACCGAGGCTGCACGTCATGGAGGTCGACCTGAGACATCATCAATGCACGGATCCATGGGTGCATCGCGTGGCAACGGGTTAACCATAACAATTCCTTCCACCAAAGTGGGATTAGTGATAGGACGTGGAGGAGAAACCATTCGAGATCTTGAAGAGCGTAGCGGTGCTAAAATCACCGTGGTTCCCGAAACTCCAGGTGAACAGTCTCTTGAAAGAAATGTGAATCTTGTGGGTGATAGTGCTGCCGTTCAACGCGCCAAACAATATATTGATGAAATTGTCAATGAGGATACCAAATCGGTACGTGCATCTCTTTCCTCAATAAAACGATTGCTAAATGAAACGTCGCTCAATATCTAGGTTGCACCGAATCGAGATTGGACAGCTTATCGTCAACAGCATTATCCTGCCGATGACTCTCGCCGTGGGTACGGACGAGGTGAAGAGACGGGAGCAGAGAGTGGTTCGCGCCCCACTGGAGAATACCATGGAACAGGTGCCAATGCTCCTATGAATCGCTATGGTCCCTCCTCTGGTGGTCAAGACCGTGCATACGGCGGAGGGTTCCGTGGAAGGTTCAACGAAGAGTTTGAATCCATCAAGGTACCCAGAACTGCAGTTGGCTTTATCATCGGCAGAGGTAACATACGCTCAAGTCAGCAAGAAACGTAAAATTAAACGGAGTCTTACTTAGGTGGCGAGACGGTGCATGCTTTAGAGGATCAATCTGGAGCTAGAATCAAGGTTGATCCTAATGCTGAAGGCGACGCAAATGAGAGGACGATTAACATTTCCGGTAAGTCGAGGGACGCTCATACAAGCTTCCATTTTAATCCCATGGACGTGCTCTCGTTGTACACCATGGATGATGAATGGTATTGGCATGATGCTCTCTTTGTGATGTGTGTTTGAATATGCATGAACATTGTCTTGTTTTCTGGTGGTTTCTTCCTTTCCTGTTTGCCGTTGGTTTTTCCTACTATTATCTTTCTTCTGTGGACTTTTTTGCAATTGGAATCAAACGTATGCATTGAACAGGTAACGCCGATGCAATCGCCCTAGCCAAGAAACTGGTAATGGAGAAGGTCGCCGAAGGAAATGTACATTATCATTTTAGTTTCTTTTTGTGTTACTTGTGTGTGTGCGGAAGGGTATACTTGCAGGTCTCGATGGTGATCACCGTGAACATGCATTTTGATGGGGATGCATGCTTTAGCACAGCATCGATGTTTTCATCTAGGGTTTAATTGCGTAGGAGACTTGGCATGGATACTAACAGCGCCTTTTCTTTCTTGGGTACTTTGACGTGATTTCTTTGCTTGTGTCCTATTATTCGATTTATAAACAGGCTAATCGAGGAGGATATGGCGGAGGTCGTTATGGCGGCGATCGTCATCGCGGAGGGTAAATAGCCAGTCGAAATCGATCAAAGATGGAAAGCTAAAACTCTTTCCAGAGGTTACAATTCCCGTGGTGGATATGGCGGTCGTTATGGTCAAGGATATTCATCTCAATATCAGGAGGGTTCAGATGCCAATGCTGGCTACGACTACTCACAATACCAGCAGTATTACGGTGGTCAGTATGGCTATGATGCTTCCCAGTATGGCCAGGCTACTTCTGGTTCTGGCCAAGATTCGAACACTACAGGCGCTACAGATGCTAGCCAACAGGGTAAGTGACATACAATTAATGCTGTCTGCAATACTTAATGGGAGAAACAAAAATATAAGGCTACCAATACTCTGGATATCCGTATGGTTACGGTGGCTATGGACAATATCCTGCGGAAGGAGCTACAACTACAGCTCCCGCAGCCACGTCCGGTGAACAGGAAGCAGGCGATGCCCCAACAGAACCAGTATCATCAACCGATGATAAGGAAGGGTCTACTAATGAAGGAGCTGCATCAACAGATGCGGCTGCTTCAAAGAATGATCAAGCGGCGTCGTACTATGGCCAATACTATGGTGATCAGTCGCAATGGAGTCAGGAAGCTTATTATCAATGGTATCAGCAATATTACGGAGGCCAATATGGTGCATACGATCCCAATCAACAGCAGCCGCCACGGGAAGGACAGAGTACTAAAGCTAATGAGAATGCTCCTCAAACAGGGACGACCAGTAATGAAGGTGATTTGGCGCCCAAGGCGGAGGAAGAAGCCTTGAACGCGCCTAAAGCAGAAGAGTAAAGGCATTCGCTTTTTTTTGGGTTATTATATTTTCTTAGCATGGTACATTTGTTCCCTTCCCCTTTCCTCGGGCTTTTCTCTCTCACTGTTCTGTTTCGTGTGAGCGTGTGTGCTACTATCTGTATAAAAAAAAGAAAGACAAAAGGTTGAATCTTGTTTGGAACTTTAATAGGAAGATTTGTATCTGTTTTTCCTAATATTAACCGATCTACCACCTAGAATTCATCCTAGAATTTCTGTGGGTTAAAATCGGTCTTATATCATTTGGCTTTTATTGTTTTTTTTTCTTATCTAGCTTGCAAAGTCGGGGAAGCATACTGTGCGATGATGTACTGTTCGTTGCTGATAATGATAGTTTCGCATATGTGTCTGAAGAGCAAGAATTGAAAATTACGAAGTGTAACAGAAGAATATCGATAAGCTATCGGTTGGAAGAGCTAGGTCGATGTTTTTCTATCAATATACCTCATCAATGGTGACATGAAAAGGATTACTATCATATCCTTTTATGCTATAAATTGTCCACAAATCATTTATATCGTTACTTCCTAATAGAACAGGCGAGTCTGCGTTTATGATAAAAGCCTTTGTAATAGCAACTTTAACTAGCTTAGTCTTAAAAGGAGTGCATCTGCGTTTTTTGCTTCTTTAAGACCACCTTTAGAAGGAAAGCCGTCTAATCATATATTACTGAAGGTTGTGTTCACAACACTTTCAGTTCCATCCTTTTAGACGTCTAAGTGGTACCATCATCGTGCTACAGCTGTGTATTTAGTAAAAGACGAATAATATTGCAAGGGTGCTAATCTTCATCGTTCGAAAGTCGCGCATTTGTCCAAGAATTGCGAATAAGGTTTGTCACTTCGAAAGCCTCGTTTCACCGCTTTCGTCTTTTTGCGCAATAAGTATTCTAGACAAGATCTTTGAGAAACCGGTGAAGAGTTAGCTAAACTGAATTGTATGGTCGGTGTGATAGAGTGAATACGGCATGATGCATCCATTGGGGTCAGTAAAGTCTTGGGACGATTTTTTATTTAATCCGATCTGTACAAAAGAGGACACAAAGCGTCGATATGAGATAAGAAAAGCAAAGTTCATCCAATTACGTACAACAACCGTTTTGGCATTCTGATCGGTTCAGAGCTTGTGGTTCTGTCACGGCAAAGGCCCATAATATGGGCAGATGAGTGAAAAGGACCACATGCGCAGTCCAACAAACAGCTACCGAGAAAGCGACTTCCAGATAAAGTTTGATACTTAAGTTGATAACACAAGGTGAAGAATGCTTCTTCGAACATAATTAGTCATGCTTTCACAAACTCTATGGCGAATGAAAGACTCTCCCAACATTAGAAAGCAAAAAAAAAAAAGTTTAAGGCACAAAGAAAAATAAAGGGCTTGGCACCTCTACATCCGCCGAAATGATTGTGTATGCTGAAGGGAATATCATAATAACACATATGGTCCGTGGAACACAGAATTAGGAATAAGATCATTGCTTCACAAGACAAAAATGTGAGGCCTCCCGTCTATATCCAAAATGATGAGCCTATCGTATGTGTGCTTTCGTTTTAAGAGCGGTTACTTCTTCGGTTAGTAAGCACATGCTCACGAATTATGATTTGCCGAGAAAGCTTTGAGGAACCCAGAAAAGCTCCCGACGCTTTTTTGGTTCTTTCTCACTCTGTTGAGATCAGTATCACGTTAAGAGCAAAATTTTAACGTCTTTGTGCCTCAAAGTGGAATTGAATGTAGTACATTGCTGTGCACACTTATAATGTTTTTGTTGAGAGGTGCGGACATGAGTGGCGCACAGAAAACCAGCAACATCCCCGGATTAGAATCGCACCAATAGTTTGCCCATGTCAAACCCATGCCCGTATGGCATAGTATGAGGTGATCCGTTTGCGTCAGCCACACGTGAGCAAGGCCTTCGCTTTTTCTCTTGTGCATAGACCCAATCTAACTTAATTGTCTATGGACTGGGCTTGTTTAACATCAAGAAGCCAACGACGCCATAAGCAGGAAACTGACTGATTACCGATTGCTTTTGATTTTACACATGACTCATTTAGGGTTCCATCCGCCTTATAAGGCAGTTCCATGGCAATCGTTGCCAATGACCTGAATAGATGGTGAATCGAATCGGGTTCCCATACCATCCATACTAATAAGGATACATGCCTAAACGTTCTTTTTTCATAAATGTAACACACCATGACTATGCCTAAAAGTTCTTTCCGCCCTTCGTAGCACACTTTGTTGGGATGCTACTAATTCTTCGTTCATTCGTTCCCGAAGCGCGGCTTATGGATAATCCTCCCCATTTTACCAATTTTTAAGAAAAAATCATCAATGGACTCTTGTGGTACGAAATTGCGTGGGAGAGCCATCCAATGTTCCTTGTTCGTTGACTAAGAACAAGGTATTACGAAGAATGTGTGCACCTGGAAAGAAGCTGGTTGGCGGATCACACTTCATTAATAATCCGATCGGATGGAGCACCGGAAAGAACATACTCGATCATATTTCTGACTCAGCTTGGGAGGATCGCAGCAGGCGCTTATCAGTCCAAGACGGATTGACGAGAATGTCGTCATGAATTTCGCCATTTCATATGGACACCATTGGCCAGATCAACCCCATCTCCGTGATGATGGACCCATATTAGGAAACAGCCAGTGGCAAACAGCGCCCAACATACACGATGAATATAAAATCTCAATGAAAAAACCTGCCATCATTTTTCTTTGCCTCTTCATCGATTGAATCGAAGGAAAAAAAAAAAAAGAAAAAAGACAACACTTGATCCAATACAATCAACCATGCCCGTCAGCACTAACGTTTCGATTAAATCTGGAAAAGACTTGACTCCTGAAGCCTTGGGTCATATCAATGATTATCTCTTCACACTCTCTGCCCGCGAAATCCTTGAATGGGCCATTGATAACTTGCCAAACTTGTATCAAACAACAGCTTTTGGCTTAACTGGTGAGTTTTCTTTATACAATCTTAAGGAAAACCAGATCGCTATCGATGAAAAAAGAAATATTCAATGGAAAATGATCAAACTTATTGATGATTTATTGTTTATAGGTCTTGTTGCCATGGATTTGATTAGTAAAATTAGTATTGAACGCCGTCAGCCGCATTTAGTCCCGTTGATCTTCCTCGATACACTTTATCATTTTGATGAAACACTGGATCTTGCTCGCCGATCGCAAGAAGTCTATGAAGTTCCTCTCAAAGTGTATAAGCCCATCCACTGCGACAATGTCGATGACTTTGAACGTGAGCATGGAACCAAGTTATGGGAAACCAATGAAGACATGTATGACTTTTTGGTCAAAGTCGAGCCTGCACGCCGCGCCTATGAGGAACTTCAAGTTCAATCAGTGATCACTGGTCGTCGACGCACCCAGAAAGACCGCGAAAATGTCGCTGTTCTCGAGGTGGACAGTACGGGTATTATCAAGTTGAATCCTCTGGCCTCCTGGGATTTCCAGCAAGTCTGGACCTATGTTCGTGCCAATGAAGTCCCCTATAATGCTTTGATCGACCAAGGCTATCGATCCATTGGCGACTGGCATTCGACCAAGAAACCAAGTGCAAACGGAGACGAGCGCAGTGGTCGCTGGGCTGGCACCCAAAAGTCGGAATGTGGTCTGCACAAGGACTACTTCAAGATGCGTGCCGCTTTCATCGCAGCCAAGAAACAAAAGGAACAAATGCTTTTGGAAAAGCAGAACAACGAACAAGCGGTCGCCGTAACTTCATGTTAAAGCAATAGACCTTCTTCTCTTCCTTTCGCAACAAGATAGTCTTTTCTTTCCTTTTCATATCCTTCCCTCTTTGTCCTTTTTCTTACGTTTCTCCTTTTCTTCCACATTCTACTCCCGTATGAATTTTGCTGCATGTAAATTCAGTGTGTACATATAAATATCCCTATTTGATCTTTGAAAATCACATGAACTTCCGCTCATTGCTTTTACTGTTTGGTCTGTATGTATAACAAACATAGGCGTCTATCCAAGTAACAAGGAAGATGTATCAGGAAATTGTAATATAAGGCAAAAACACAGCAAAGCTTCTTATGTTACTTTCTGTATGTCAATAAAGCGGAGTGTAAGTGAAGTAAATTAACTAAGCTACTATCGTAAGCTTTTCATCGCTACGCGCGTCAGGGAAAATCAGCAGATTCCCACTAAACAGCCATCGTTCTAACATTTCTCGTAGTACCGTTTTCAACTTTATAACAACGAATGCAATTTATCAATTCAGCAGGCTTCATTCCATTCTGTGGAAAGGAACAGTGAAGGAAAAAATTCAGCAAAGGTATGATTGGGTCTAAAAGTGGCAGCAAACCGGCCCCACTTTACAACAATTTGCTTTTTTCTTGATGAGTCTGCCTTTCATATTAATCTGAAACGAAGTATGGCTTCGTCGAAAAAAGGAACTCCTTCAATAGTTACAGTGCCAACAAGTGAAGCGAATACAACGTCATTTTTAGGTGCAATATTCGCAACTAGCTTATTGAGTTATCATCCATCAACCTATCTGTGACCCATAAGGACGTGGCATTCTTGCCTTTGCAGCTTGGACGATCTATTATCTATTCTCAGCGTGCATCTCCCTTGAACACCAATGGTGATAACACCATGTCAACCAAGTCACTAAGCTTACCATTCGAGTATGTGCAAGGCGTAAAAAAAGACAATAGAAAGCCATCTTTGGGTTCCTTGGTTTGACATCTCATTTATTACCCCTCTATCTTTCGCGCACATTGCCCTTTTATAACCATTAAGCCCCACAAATATCAAAAAATGAGGGAAAGCCAACTTAACTACGGCATTGCGTTATTTATGCTTGTTCGGATCAGTGAGCATCCTTCCATCAAATTTTGTTCTCTTCATTTTGTTTGAGCAGGCAAGAGATGTTGGATGCTTTCGAAAACGAGTACACGCACATTTTCGCATCAAGTAACTTCACTTCCGGGACAGAAGGATGAACTGACTGTAAAGGTTGGATTGGTTTCAAATGGATAGACGGTTTAATTTTCGAGAAATCAATAAAAACAAAACTTTTTAGAATAGGAAAGGGGTGGTTTCTTTTTGATAAAGGTGAAGAAAAGTTACTGTACAACAGGACCTTTTTGACGAGAAAGGAGGAAAAATATTTACATAAGCCTTGACTCCAAAGGATAATAAGTGAACGAGGAAAAGAAAGAAAAGCGATGTAGCCATCGTCTCTCTCTTACACAATAAGAAGGTTAATTTTGGACTTGAGCTAGAAAATGCACTCGACTGCCTGTTTGTTTGTCCCGAATGATCTGCAAGATATGTTTCATGCCTTTACGAGCCTATGAAATACAAGATTAAGTCTTTTCGTCCGTTCACGAATGACATTAGGTTCCCGATTTACCTTTGCTGCGTTGGCTGCGAAGCTACTTTGACCGAACCCTTCGATCCGGTTTGTCATGCCCCAACCAAAACGAGAGATGATGCGTGCTTCGGTCTTGCAGCTGGTCCATTCCGGATGTTGATCGTGCGGTTTGAATATTTGGGTTTCTTCGATTTGCATGATTCGGACGTGGTTAAGGTTCTTTGTACGAGTAATCATTGTGTTTGTCTTAGGATCAACCTCAGACTCCTCGATGATGAACGCCTCAGAGTTTTTAAGGAACTAGAAGAACAAACATATGTCAGCGTACCATGCTTTGTAATACAGGCGAATTCATTCTGGATGACATACACTTTGAGGGAACCATTTTGGGGCTTTGCCCTTCTTTAGTATTAATCGAGTTGTTTTCAATACACCGCGCTCATCCACGAAACGATCCAATACGTCCACTGCCAGAACTAGAAAAGAAAACAATGGAATTATTTTTAAGCACTCGGTCTGAAGGATGTCTATATATAATTTTTTTTGGCTTACCGTGTGATGCGAATGGATTTGGATAGCGTAACCAGAACGCGAGGGTTACATTCTGCCAGGGATATCTACGTCAAATATTCTCTCTGGTTAGGTTTGTCTTCATGGGAAAAATGTGTTTTTGAACTGCCTTACTCGTAATTAAACACATGTTGATAGAACTTCACCATGGTTAAGTAATAATTAAGAAGTAATGAATGTTGTTAGAGGGGGAGAGAAGAGAATCGAAGATCTCGTAGAAGTAATATAGCGAAGTTGAATGACAGCAGGGGGTGGAACCGAACGCGGAAGAAAACAAAGTGAGCCCACTTAAATATGAGAATTGCCCGTTATTTTTTTTTTGCACGAAAGGTAACAAATAACATCTCAAACATGTGATCACACGTTCGACCTTTCATGCTCCGCTTCGGACACCTTCCCCACACTTCCATCTCGATTCGCCGCGATTATCTTATTATCTTTTCGTCTAATAGGATGCAGGCAATACGAAAGCCGCTGTAAATTGAACCCATGCAGTCAATTGAGATACATCTTTTCTCATACGCTATACAACGCATGATCGCATAGGTACAAACATGGTTACATTGACTTCGCCTTGGTCCTACATACCTAGTAGAGACTTACGCACGGCTTCCTTTCCACTTGCATAATGAACTAAATAGTACGTTTGATCGTCCATACCTAACCTTTGTAGCCTTTTGAACAGGGCAGGTAGGATCCGATAAGGATTAGTATACCCATAAAGAAAACGATGTACTGATTATGCTTATTCTCGCACTTTTTTGACCACATTGTCTGTAGCAAAGCATAAACAATAAAGAACGCACCGGGAACGAACGGAACATTGTTTGGGAATACAAGCATCTGTCACATTAGGATTCGCAAAGGAAACAGAAATTTAAATCACGCAATCTGACCTGCCAGATCTATCGCGTGATTTTTTCTTTCGCATCAAGAACGCAGGCATATTACTGTTGGCAATGTACAGTGATCTCCTTTTTGATCCAGTCTTTTATTTTGGCCTGTACACTATTCTGGACACTGCTGTTGAAGTTCACTATATCTATTGGATACTATTTCTTTGCAAGGTTAATAGCTCGTTTCCCGACGTGTTGCCGCGTATTGCTAACCAATCTTCACGCCGCTCTGAATAAATGTTGCGACCATAGAAGTCTCTCCTATGCATCAGTGTGCAATACATTAGATAGACACAAAGAAACGGTAAAAAATCTGTAAATATTAGCTACATGCACTTTTAGACAATAGTTGAGAAAGCTCTACGCCATTAAGACCATCAGTGCCGAAACGGAGATAAGGTCCTTATAAAGTGCCCTATTTATTCAAGCAGTCGAAAAGCATCTCCGTCCAGGACTGAGCAGCCATATGTCAGGAATAATATTTGGAAGCCAATGCATCTATTTAGCCCACTTTGTGTTCAGTGCTCTTTGGCGAATGGATTGAAAGAATTCCCCAGTTATCTCTCAACCGGAGTTGCGCCGTATGGCACATTTCGCCTTTGAAAACATTGTAACCCCTAGGCATCAATTCTTGCATTTCACGCTTTGCCATGTTTGGCGTCTTTCCAACTAGCGGTTCACATCCTATGACCTCTTTTACCCATATGTATCCTTGCATTCTGATACATTCAAGTGGGCCAACCTGTCCGAACCCATACGTCTTTGGACTATCTGTTCCCGAAACATCTCCCAGCGTCGAGATAAAGTGGTATAGTTCATTCTTTTTGTCTACCGTATATGTTACTTCGCATAAATGTGCTTTTCCATCGTCGGTGTATTCCAGTAGATAATAAAGACCTTTACTCGTTTTCAGAAGGAGATCAGTGTGCGAAGTAAAATGTGCCGCTGCAGGAATGCTTATTATCAGCAATGCTTTTAGTATTACACCTCTTATGTCGCCTAAATTTCTCCGAACAACGTAGACTCTGAGAATCTGATCATCACAAGACGCTTCTCGATATTCGGACTTATTGCATGTAGACGACTTTGAGGAGGTCGACTGTGATTTAGATGACTCTGACCCCATTAAACCAAGGAAAATAAAAGAGAAAGGTAATGAGAAAGGACTGAATATTGTAGGAAACTACGGACGTAGATATATATATATATATATATATATATATATATGTGTGTGTGTGTGTGTGTGTGTACGATAATTTCCGACCGTTTTAAAATCATTTGGTATTAACAAATACTTGCTATGCATTTCTGTATCTAGTTTTGGCAGGGTTGACGACAGGTATAGAGAAGCAGCTTTATCAAAACTTCGAAGTCGTCAATTTCGTGACAAGTAATCGACCAAGCTGTTCAAGAAGGTAAGTGCATTCTTTTTTACCTCAAATAGCATTGTCAGCGTAGCTGCCTGTGTATTTATTAATGAATAACAGTTTAGATTGATAGGTAAAAGAGCAACATCCATTGACAACTGTTTCTCTCTAGACATTACGAGAGAAGCTACCCTGTCCATGAATGGTAATTCAAGGACTTATAGGGAATTTCAATTGACAAGCTCACGGTAAACATAAATAAAATTGTACTTCAGTGATACGGCAAGAGCGATACTGGATTATATTAACTTTGGTTTTCATGTCTTGAGCAATCTATCTGGTGGACGATACTCAAGTATAGATTGATATGACCGAACTGTAACGGATGTCACGGAACAACCAAGCAATTCCCAATTTCTCGGAGTGATGTCGTTTGGTAGGTGCATGGAAGGAATCATTTTTCTTAAAGATAATATAGCAGCGCTATTCTCACGAATCGACCAATAGATGGTAGTTTGAGATGGCAAACGTAGTTCAAGTACAAAACGCATAAAGTTGCTATATATAGTAGTACCAACAGACAACCCGTCCGTTTACAGGATTTACAGTTTTCGGTCGGTGCAAAAGCTTACTTTCCGCGCATGTCGCCAAAGTTGCCAAAACTGCACTTATTTTATACCTTTGATATCAACCGTGTCTAACCACAACCTGAACTCACCACAAGTGGAATGCTTACCATACTCTTCCTTATTTGCCGTGGCCGAGCTATATGTTATCTATAAATTTCACAAACCAACTTCATTACTTAATTCCACTTTACGTTTATGCAGCTGACGCACCAGCCTACTACATCAGGTTTTGGTTTCCATACGATCAACGATCCGCATGACGTGGGAATCCGACTTGATCGTTGTCCAGACAATTGGGATCTGCAAGGGTTGGACTAGTAACACACGTAATATATTCGATTGTTCTAGGCCAATCTTCTTGTCATAAAAAGACACTTATTTCTGGCTATATTTCACACCATGCATTACTTGCTACATAAAGCCCAGCAAGTTCACTGCCTTGGAATTGGGCTCATCGTCCTCTACAGTTATATCGTCATCTGTATCAAATGACTGCAAAAGAGGAGAAGCATTTTGCGATGATCCAGTTATAAAAGTTTTTCTTGTGACCAGAAAGCTAGCCATTTCAGATTTGCTCCAATTTCTCCCGGATTATAAGATATTCATATCGTCCTTGAGGGACGGGATGGCACTGACGCACACAGGGCTCCTTCTGGAAACAAACAAGGTTCGTTATTATTTACTGAATACACCAATGACTCAAAGGCGCATTTGTACGAAGTAGAATACACGTTGAAGGAAAAGAAGGAGCTACTCAAAGTATACGGTAACACACTGATTGCTGAAATGTTCCTATCGCATATGAAGAGTGATTCTTATCCCTTTTCGATTGACGAGCGAGAATGTATTGAGATGTGCGGATCTACATGGGAAAAGAGGCGTGTTCGAGGTGAACCACCGCGTGGAAAAACGCCAACCGTAGCAAAGCATGAGATGCAATAATTGATGCCCATAGGTTACAATCTTCTAGAGAACGAAGTATATCACACGGCACAACGCAGATTGCACGAGAGCTGGGGGATCCTTTATGACTAAAGCGAACGAAAACCGAACATATAGTATTCTATACCGATGAAACGTCTTTTTTGACATCGGTCCAATGTGTTATGATTAGTATACAGTCAGACAAAGCTATATCAACTGCTTGAACAAATATGATGTTTTGTGCAAAATCTTTCCTGTGCGCCAGCATAACAGTAGCTTTCTAGCCGATTTCAGGTCCCTAGTGGCTGTGGAGACATTGACACTCAGTCTTTGGAAAGACTTCGTTAGCCTCAATATGAAATGGCTGTTTAGTCTGCTTTACATATGCCTGCTCATAAGTATTTATATATTTTGTGGCTATACAGGACCGCTTGGTAGATTAGTGCTTGAATAACTTGAACGCTTGTGCTCCTTACTATCCAGGTCGTGCAGGCGAGGCAGCGAACTCAGCTGGGTCTTCCCTACCCCTAAATCACATTGTCTCGAAAGACTATCATTAAGACCATTTCTCAGTTCTGTGATAGAGACCTCGTCTTGTATCCTTTAGTTAACGTTGAATATTGATCATCGTCATCATATATTTAACATGAAATTGCTACTTTGACACATTCCTGGAAAAGTGCGTTTTACGATTGATTCTTTGATTAAATTCACGAATTGTTATATAATCCTTCACTTACCTATCTTATGAGTTTTTCCGTTACTTTACAACATGTTTCTGTAATTCTCAAGAAACCCAATCAAAATTAATTTTGCCTTGACCTCAATTGCAGAACACACAAGCCAGTTGACTTCCCAAAAAAAGGGGAAATTGCTGAATTTCTGTCTTCCAAATTATTTCGGTGACTTCATATTGAAATGCCATTTCAGGGGAAAGAGAACAGACGAACCAGCATTCTGTTCTTTGTTCTGCAAAGAAAATGTCGTTCAACAAAGAATACTATGATGCGAGTATAGCCTCCGATGAATCAGATTATGAGATAACTGGCAATGGAAGTCTTAATCACCCAAGCATTGATCGAGATCTTTATGAACTAAGTCTACCACGACACAGTTCGCTGTTATTACACACTCCACGAGGTCGGTAAGTCCCAAGAAAGAAATGGGATGACCATGATAGTCCTGTTGACCCTGCGCAGAGTTCGACCAGCCTATGCCAAGAGAAGTAGGATGGTCTTCCGAGATAAATAACAACTCCGCGCCCGTTAAACCTACCGTTGACAGATCATGGTTTTCGGAACCCTGCCCTACAAAGACGGACTATGCGGAAACACCACACATGACACAGTCACCAGTTGGATCATCGCGAATATCTCACGAATCGCTCATGGCAGATATACTAGATAATACCAACTATATCACATTGGAAGAACTAGACGAACATAAAAGACAGCGCGAGCGAGCTTCGGCAGAACTGTTTGCGGACTATCCATCCAGGACACGCCTGCGGCTTCGACGATCCCTGTGTAACACCAAACGTTATCTGCAACCGTCTCAAACACCTCTAAGCCAGCGTTCCTCATTATCTGTGGATGGCCTAGAAGAGTCCTCCATATCCTCCGTGCGAAGACCTAGGAAAGGGGATCGATCGTTGACCAAAGAGCGAGACATGATGAAAGAGGTTGACGAAAAATGTCAACATATAAAGGCATCACTCGAAGACCGTATCAAGGTATATTAAAAGAACGGGCCTGATCACAGTTATTTTCTGACCATATCTCCAATTAGATGCTTGAGCATGAATTTCAGATGGCAAAACAAGAACTGGACGAATCGAAAGAAAACTTTGAGCAGTTACGGAGGATATCAAGAAGAGTAGATCGTGGTATGTTATGCTTTGGTTATAGCTGCGCGTTTATCCAAGTATTAAAGAATAAAGGGCATAGAAACACAAACGAGCGCAGTAGATGAAATAGCGATACGCCGGGAAGAGAAGATAAAGATAGATCAGGAGCTTGAAGAAGCGCGAGCTATAAAGGTGCCTAGTCACAAAGACATCGATTTTCGGATACTGACCTATTTGTAGAAAGTCTTTGAGGATCTCGGTTTGGAGGATGTAACTGCCTTGGAAAAGACGGTTACAATGTGGAAGAGCAAAGCGCGGATGCTTGATGAATTGCAAGATTATGCGAGTCGTGTAGACAGGGTCATCTGGGATACGCCTTGTTTCGCCCTTTCCGATGTCTGCGACGTACAAAGACCGCTAAAGACGCATACCGGGAAAGTGTGCAAACACCATCATGAGAAATACGAACAAGCTTTAAAGATTGCTGAGCAGGAAAGAGCGCGAGCGATCAGTTATCCGGAAAATTCACCAGAGCGGCTTCGTGCAACCATGGAACGATTAAAACAATGGTCAGAGATCGTCCGACAGATCGTATAAATATTCCCCTCAAACCCTCTCACCGCACCCTGTCCTTTCCTGTTATTCGTTTGTTTTCTCTCTATAAACGGATTTTATTGTCTATTATGCTTATGTTCCAAATTACACTGTACATGATACAAGCTATATCTAGGATATTGGTTTTTCTAGGGTTTCATATAAAAACTTCCATTTACGAGCGTAACACGGCCAGCATATCTTCCACGCAATGGAATTTCTCACGAGGCTTGCCAATCTTCGCACCCGCTTCGAATTCGGCAGCTTCGATTTCCTTCCATTCTTGATAGCTTACTGGTCGTGAACCTCTTTCTTTCAAAACAGGGATCAAATCTTCTGCACCACCTTTGTGTTGACCATCCAACATCGGCTTTCCTTGTTTTATATCGTTTACGATGGTATCTGCTGTTTCGTAGGCATCTGTCATTGTGGAGACGATGACTCCGGTCGGACCTCGCTTCAACCATCCAGCTGTATACAGACCGGGCAGCTAGAAGAAGGTTCGCGTTATTACTTTTTGATTCCTAATTTGAGCCTGCCCGCGCGTATGTGTGTGTGTGCGGTAGCCTCTTACCTCTTCTTCACCATCCAACACCTTTCCATAACGATTAGGTACGCGTCCTTGGCGTTCATCAAATGGCAATCCTTCTATGGGCAAGCTTTTGTATCCGATGCTTCGCAAGACAAGCCCAGTTTCCTGTGTTTCAAAGACGCCTGTGCCTACTGCTTTACGCTGTTCTAGCGGACCCTCTAGTTGGTTCAGTTCGTACTGAATTGCTTTTACTGCAGATCCATCTGCATTGGTGATGATCTCGGATGGACTCCGCAGGAATTGTAGCGACCAAGATCGATCTCCTCCTACGGTAGATGATCCCTTCTCCAGTAGTCCCATCAATCGTTTCAATGGTCTGGTTTTACTGAGCAGAGGAGCAGCCGCCTCAATTTCAGATTTAATGAATGAATGGTCTGCTCGGAAAGAGACACCGGGTAATGACATTTGTTCGCGCAATTCCTTAGAAGTGAAGGATACCTGCATGGTTTGTATTTTCCGGCCCATTTCTTTCGTTAGAACCTAGGTTCTTTTTTATATCCTGTTGTATGACTGACCTGCAATGGACCTCTGCGCCCAACCACATGCACATGACGAATTCGGCTCTTCGATAGTGCCTCCAAAGCGTATTCGGTAATATCTGTCTTGCGCAATTCATCGATAGGGCTTAATAAGATGCGTGCCACATCCAAAGCGACATTTCCTTGTCCAATTACAACGGCTGTGTCCGTATCATCCAGTGGTAGTTTCAAGGATCGGTGGGCTGGATGACCGTTGTACCAGCCAACGAAAGCCCTAGCGGAATCCACACCATAGACGTCTTCGTTTGGAACACCTAATCTCCGATCCTCACTTGCACCATAGGAAAACAGAATCGCATTATAGTGTTGCTTCAGTTCAGGGACCGTCAAATGTTGCCCAATGTGAACGTTGCCCAAAAATCGGAATCGTGCATCTTCAGCCACCTTGTCAAACGTGCTCATGACATTCTAATCGTTTCATTGCATAAATGAATAAGAGTGATAAGTGTTTTTCGACGACACTCACCTTCACTTCTGGGTGATCGGGGGCTACGCCAAAGCGAACAAGACCGTGGGGAACAGGAAGACTGTCATACATGTCAATGGCCACGTCCGGGCATTCCTTTAGTAATCTATGCGAAGTATAGAATCCTGCAGGACCGCTTCCCACCACAGCAAGGCGAAAAGGGGATGCTGCTGCTGCTGCCGAAGTGAATGCTCGGGTCAAATAGGTCATATCAGGGGTATTTCAGGCAGTTCGGGAAAGCCGGGCAAGCAGAATTCCCGCCCATTTTTTAAAAGGCTCCCACTCATGTCTTTTTCTCCGCAATGACTAAGCATGGATGGTTATGTTTTGATTGGATAAACGTAGGAAAAGCTGGTTGACGATAGAGGACAACATGGTCCATGTTGCCGTTGTCTCTCTTGTCATTGTTATGATTTTTGCAAAAAGGATTACTCTGTTGATATCAGGAATGAACGAGAATTTTCTCAAATAAACAAGATTAAAAAAGCTCTTGTACTTCAATAATCGTTCTCAATGGACGGATCTCGGACCGATAATTTACCGCAGTACACCGAACATTGGATACAAGTTACCGAATGGAATGGGGAATACTGAGTTGTCTTCGATTGAACTAGAGAAATAGCAAGACATACTCTCCATTTCTTTCTCTCTTTTATTCACCCTTTTTGGGGATCTGGACCTTGTATCACCAGTGCGCACGGTCAATCAGCTCCAATGCACAAAATACGGCTTTTATGTGGCACAGGTGTCGATGCCATGCATTCTTTTTACTCATGCAGAATTGATGCTTTTTACCGCTCTGGTCGAAAAGCTTAATCAGAGTTCCTGCTGTGACCCCACCAAAGGTCTTTAACATCGATACTACAGAATGACTCTATTTCTTTCTTGTTTCCTATCGATAACCGTTCTATAGCGACAGGTGCCATGCTTTTTTTTTCTCAGTGTTTCATATTGCGTATCATTCCCACGTAATAAGTATGGAAGCAGAATGCATTGCGGATCGTGTGAATGCGAACTTATATGTAGCACAAACCTTCTAACTTCTTCGACACTTGTTATCAGTGCAATTACATCACTTTTCATCTAATAAAGTTGTCTTAATTGAGGTCACTAATAGAATAGACGGCATTACGTCCATCGCTATCACTAGCACCGCCTAATAAACGTAAGGCTAAAGAGCATATTAATGTGTCGGTGCTGCACCAGCACAAATCAAATGGATACATCTTGTATCCACAAAATTACAGTCAATACTAGTACAGCCAAACGTTTGGATATTCAAACCCCATATTTCTCGGCATTCCAGATATAATGTTGTTACAAAACTTGCTGATTCACTTTGCCAGCCTTGATCTATAGTACACAGCTTATGTTTGTTGATTCTGCTGCATCTGACAGTAGGAAAAATCAGACTATCACAGTAACGTACCATGGCTAAAGTGAGGCCATTGAGAATAAGAAATAGGTACTGGTGACATTTGCCATATATTACTTGTAGTCATCGTGACTGATGGTTACTAATGCTTTTATCATGTTCAAAGTCAGACATTAGTGTTGATCAACTGGCTGGGCACTTATTTCTGCAAGGAATTGCCTACTGTATCCCATTTTGGATGGACAAATACCTAGACTTCACAAGAGCTCTATCATGTTTAAGTACTTTTGTGTTTGGTAGAGGTGGGGCAACAAAAAGGAATTTAAAGATTATAGCCGAGGCTGAAAAAAAAACGGAATGTAACGATTAAGGATTCCTGCTATAGATGCTGGATATGAGCCCATTGCATGTATCCACTAAGGTCATTCCACTATACAGATGGGTTAACAATAATAGTCCACAAATCAATTTGGCGGGTACTAAAATAGCCTGTGGCATAATCTGACAGCATTCAGTTTGCTGATCTGTCTTGCTAAGCCAAATAATCCAATGCCCGAATTCAGATCTACAGAGACGGATGAAAGTGAAAATAGGCAATTGCTTATTCATTTGTTTTATATAGTAGCTTAAGTCACCTAGAGTTATGATTTTGCCTAGACTGAGCCATTCGGTAGGGTAAAATAGGAAAAAGTAAAGCAACGTGACAGGCGGAAAGCTTTGCTGAGCAAAACTGCTTCTGGCAAAGCAAATGAACATAACAGGGATTCTGGATTTATTTTGATAGAAGTTGATCAAACTGGGCTAAAGGCTGCTTTGATTGCTTTGGAAGGGGGCTGAAGGCACATCAAGGGCACAGGTATCGAGATAGAGAAAAAAGGGCAATCACCCAAACTCGGAAGCGCATGAACAATTTCCCACAATTTAAGGTTCTGGCTCAGCCATTTTTCCCTTAGCGAAATATAGACGCTCTAAACCCATCGCCTTCTTTTTTCCCAACAACCTTCATTGTCTAGTGTGCACGATATTGGTGTAACGAAGAGAAATCTGTGGAGATAATCGCTATTCCGCTCATTCAAGCCTGGGGTATGCTTCGTGATGGTCAATATTGCTCCCTATATTGCTAAAGCAAGTGGCGCCCTGCTAATCGATGCAGCAATCGCACTCACACCATTGTTAGTACGTACGATCATTACATGCACGGAATGAGAATTTAAGGATCCCTTACACCCATACTCAGTATGGTGTGGTGCTCATGGTCGATGTCGTTGGTAAATCATCGAGAAACAAAGCTTAGTCTTTCTCCTTTTCTTCGTATCTAATCAAAAAGAAAACATGGTCTATTACCCGGTTAGGTTTCAGCATGGTAAACAGTTCTTGCGTTTCTGCTTTTTATCAGATCAAGACTAACAAGAAAGAAAAATTCCATAGCTGACGACGCTTGCTACCGAAAAGGGTGAATCAGGCGCTGAGGCAATAGCATTGGAGATCGGAGCATACATGGGCGAAGCAAGTAGACTACCCAAAAAAAAAAAAAAAAAAAAAAAAAGGCTGGGGCTTTGGCATTGTTTGTCCACTTACCCAATTCTGATTTTGTTTGGTTACTCTATTGCCTTTCTTTTTCTTTACATAGTGTATCGAAATTATCGAGCATTACGGTGGAGATGTTGTCAAGGTAAAAAATTCAATTGCAATAGAAGAGGGTTCTTGTCTGTTCGAGGATGGAAACTTGGTACTAAAAATTTACTTGATATTTACGCAGTTTCTCGGGGATGCCGTACTTGTCAGCTTTCAGCCAGATCCAGCAGATAGCGAAACTGCCAGCGATCCGTCATCCAACAGCGAAGAAAATTTAAGAGACACATCAGCCCGACAGAAATACGTTTTAGTGCGTCGAGCAGTGGAATGCGGTCTACAATTACTAGCACGCCAATCACATTACCGTGTATATCTAACAGCAGAAGAAAGATCCAAACATCGATCCTCCACCACAGGCGAAATTGAACGTCGTACTGCACGGGATAAAAAAGAACGCTTTTTTCTGTTTGATAGTAATGCAAGTGGCGTGGATAGCGAGAATCAGCGATCCTCTTCCTCATCTGAACGTGTGCCATTTAACTTAGCCTTTCAAGATGGAGATTTACAATACCCAGAAGAGTACAGCATGACTTTCAGTATCTGGAATTGCCTTCCCTTTTTAGGGCTGAGCAACCGGAAAAGCAGGTCTTATGCACGGCGTACAAGTATATCCAGTGATACTTCTGGACGTGATATCAACTCGATCGATTTGGAACTCCACATAGCTTTAGCGTGCGGCAATCTGACAAACCTCATATTAGGCGAAATAGAACCGGAAGATACTGAACCACCCCTATCTCCCTCTGCCACCAGCGATAAGCGAAAATCATTTATTATGTCAGAGAAAGAGGATTATCAGGTTGAATACAATGGCCGACTCGAATATGCCGTCTGTGGACCGGTAGTAGAATCGCTCGAGGAAGCATTGTCCGCTGCACAAGCTGGAGAAATGAGTATTACTCGGGAAGCCTATCACATCATTCTGAAACAAGCAATGAATTTAACCTACGAGAAGCGACGGCAATTCTACATTGTAAAAAATGCTGATACCAATGCACATGCACGAAAAGGAAATGCTGTGCTACGACATCATCCCTTGTCTTCAACGAAACTCCCTCTTTCAACACCCAATGTACATTATTTAGCAGATCGACCAGGACTTATGAAAAATGCAGCTAAGCTCAATATCGAACCTATAGTACCTCGAATACGTAATACAGCCTACATGGACATATCAAGCGAATCCAATCCTCACTATTTCAAATATCTGAACCGGAGCGCACTTTATCGATTACAACATAGTACAGATGATAACTTCCCTGCTCAATTTCGAGATGCGACGATTATGTTTATCAGTCTGGGAAAATTGGATGTTGGGTCAAGCGATGGCATCAACCTTGCACAGGAAAGTGTATTGCTAGCCATGAGAACACTAGTGAAATATGAAGGTATGACTGAATGAACTCATCAGTGAGTTCTATGGAAGAAATACTTATGCATAAGTCATTTAGGCATGCTGCAGCAATTTGCAGTAGATGACAAAGGTTGACATTTTCTGCAACGTCACTGTCGAAATTAATCTATTTTTCTTTCCTATTTTAGGTTCTACCTGTCTAGCTGTTTTTGGCCTTCCTCCACTTTCACATGAGCGTGAGGCAGTATTTGCCGCCAAGGCTGCCATTGAGTTGCGTGATGCTTATCGAAAACTTAATTTGCCTGATTTCTCCATTGCACTTTCGACTGGCATTATATTTAATGCTGTTTTACCACAAGGAAACCCTTATCGCCGGGATCCTGGTATTGCGGGCGATACGATTGTATTGGCCGTTCGTATGCTGAAGTTTCCCTTTGCTAAGAAAAACATTGTTTGTGATATTGCAACTAAGCAACAGATTGGTGGCATCTGTGAGTTTGTAGATTACGGAGAAAACTTTGTGAAAGGAAAAGTCAAACCTGTACCTATTTATGGTATTCACCGATTTGGACCTGGTGGGAAGGCTAAAAGAATATCTCTACAAAGCCTGGAGAAAAATACGGACTTTATTGGATATAAGTCAGAAATGGCCAAAGCAACCCAATTCCTGGACGATTGGGGAGAGACACAAAATCACCACTTGTTGATTATTTCCGGTCCTTCAGGGGTTGGTAAAAGCTTCTTTTGCCATGCTTTAAATCGAACAATTACATCCCATGGCGTGTCGTGCTGGTAAGATGATTCTTCCGCTATAAAAGCTATCCATAAATTAACGTTATCCTATCTTCTCTTTTCTCTTTTAGTTGGTCATCATCAACAGAAGGTATGTTGTAAATGAAGTGCGCAAGAATTGATTGTTTTTGACATTGATGCTTATAGTCGAGAAGAGTTCAAAATATTATCTCGTCAAGAACCTGTTGCTGTTGTTGTTTGATATTATTGATTCAGACAAAGTGCCCCAAAATTCCAGGAAACGGATATCGCATCTCAGCAGCTCTGTTCATCCTCATATAACCAGTATATCATCCAATGGAATGGGAGGCTCCACTCCTTCCACAGACTCCTCGATTTCCTTTCCAGGGAATAGATTTCGGCGTCTTACTAGCGGCTCCAATGTAACACGATCATCGTATGGGTGTACAAGCATGCGTAGCCCTGATGTACCAAACGAAATCGCAGAACTTATTATACGTTGTCTTCGTAAATGTGGTGAAGATGAGGGTTTTCTACCATTATTCAAAGTTGTCTTTGCCAATCTAAGCGACCTCGAAGAGAACAAGTACACTTGCCGCCTGGATGGACGAGGGCGTGATGTTCTATTAATTGGCGTCATTTATCGAATGATCCGCTACGTGTCTGAACATATTGGCTTGGTGTTTATCTGTGATGATGTGCAATGTGAGTAGGGTTTTATCATGCCACATATTGATTTTTATGTTTTCCTAAATTTACATGTTACGATAGGGGCTGACTCTGCATCGATTCGTATACTGCAACAGATCCACGAGCACTGCCAAAACGTACTGCTGATTCTAGCGACAAGGCCTATCAAGGATTATAACGTTACATTTGTTAAAGAGTTTTGCGCGACGGGCTTTTCAGAAGAGATCCCTTTGAATGGATTAGGCACGGATGAAATTGGTGAAATCATCTTACAGACATTCGAAACAGCAGTATCTAAAGTCAGTCAAAAGATTGTAAACGTGATTCAGGTACATGTCACTTGACCTTTGCCTTGAAAACAAATGCTAAATGATTTGAAGAAACGTACTGGAGGCAATCCACTTTATGTCAAGTAAGTGCTAGATTTATCTATTAACCAAACCATATACTGAATGACCATTTGCAGGAATATGGCGATTATTCTAAAGGATTTTAATCATGTCACTGTTGTCGACGGCGAACTCGTTCCGAGTAGTAGTGGGTTTGATCTTGAAGACCTGCTTGGTAATTTTGATTACAAGCGTATTATCAAAATGCAATTTGATCGATTGGATGCGTACTTTCAAGAATTCCTTACGGTAGGGAACTCTTTTCTTTTCCCAAAGGATAATGGAGATTAATGTCTACTCCCACAGATTGCCAGTTGCTTGGATCAGACTTTTACAATCTTTGAAGCTCGGGCTGTCATCACGTACAACAATAATCCCCTCCTTACTGAGACCGATCCTCGAAAGATTCATGAAATGATTTCCAAATACGACGTCTACAATTTCCTACAACAAGTAGTGGATAGTCCCATAGAGACGACAGATGAGGTGTACTCTTTTGCTCATATCACGATTCCCCAGAGTATCTATGATATGGTTTCTTATGAAACCCGTATCTCCATCCATCGGGCTCTTGCTCAGTATTACGAAGCACGGCTGACCAGGGAAAATTATGCGGACTTGCTTGGCAAAGTCACTCGACATTACCTTCAAACAGATTGGTTTGGAAAGCAAATTTTCTATTTGGAAGCATTAGCAGAGGTCAACATGAAATCCTACCTTCTACCGGAAGCTACCAGTAATTTACAACGAATTGTGCAGATCTTGGACGAGAACGAAGATCTTGCTATGCGATATGGTCGTACGCATCGTAGTGATATCTATCGTCGACTAGGAATATGCTATACCATGCGTACGAAGTTAACCGAGGGCGAGCGTTATTTATTCAAAGCATTGGAATGTCTTGGAGAGCCGTGGCCTCAAAGCGAACCTGAATTTCTGTTCAAATACTGGAAAAATCGGTTTTCTCAATACCGACATCGTCGTTGGGGTGTGCTGAATAAGTACACCATGAAAACGAAGAAAGAACTGGTTCGACGTATCGTCGAAATCATGGCACAGCTTTCCAATATATACTTTTATACAGGAAAAGGCCGTGCGTTTGTGTATACTTGTCTAGTCGGTTTAAATGCTTGCGAACGTCTTGAGGAAGTTGGCCCCGATTATACTTTATTTCTCGCCAGGAACTCCTTGTTATGTTGGTTAAATGACCAAAAAAATCATAGTGTATTTTACATTACCAAGGCGTTGCGACATATGGACAAGAAGAACGATGCTGGAACGCTTACCATTTGTGCGTTTTTATACTTTGCCGCTGGAAAATTCAAGATGGCAAGAGAACTACTGTATCAGTCAATCGATGCTGTGAAAACGTTGGGAGTTGTCACTGATTGTCAAGCTTTCTATCGCTCGGTTGGCCTAGTGATCACCATGCGAATTTTTGAGGGCACGCTTGACAATTCAGACGAAGACTTTCTGTTATTAAAGCAGATGGCTGACACGGCGCATAGTAATGGTGACTACGAAGCTGAGATATGGCTAGGCGTTTATAACATTGGGAATGCATTGATAAAGAACCACCTACGACATTGCGAACCATTTGTCGCTCTGTTGGAGGCACACGTCAAGCAAGCAGCTGATTACAATCGTATTGCCATTCATGGAACGCTTTTGTATTATTATGCACGAAGTCGGAATTATGAATATGCCCGACGACATACGCGAAACCTTGTCAGCATCTTACCGGCACTCACCGTGACCCGTAAGTTATCTTTGGCTGTATGATGAGTAACAAAATGCTAAAGGCTCATATCTTGGGGCACTCTATAGCAAATATTTTCCCTATTTTTGGTCTTATCTTTGCAACCATGGGAATGTATTGTATGGTTGAAGATGAACAAGTTGACCTGGTGTCAACTGGTGACTCAAAAACCTATGATCGATTTGTTTCGGGCGTGGCCAGATTAAATCATGCATTTCAGCAAGTGAAATTCTGGGAATTTACACAACCCTGTCTGTATTTGGCAAGAGCCCTCCCTTATATCAGCACAGATAGGACAGTCGAAGGTTATATGGTGAGTTTCCGGACGTGTTGGCAAAGCGATGTCTTATCTCTAAATCTGGAGCTTCGCATAGGTACTTCGACATGGTGTGTTTGAGATGCATTTTATTCAAGAAATACGGTTCCTTAAGGCGTATTACTGGTCTATGCTGGGCAAGTACGCATTTACTCCAGCTGACCGAATAGAGTGGACCGACAGAGCAAAGGCTGATTTAGAAAACTTGCAGATACCCTCCCATATGTATTGTAATCCGGACCCTGCGAAGTGCTATTCGCGGGGAACACCGGCAGACTTGTGTGCATGAACCTACAAATTTTGTTACTGTATCTTTTTAAACCTGGCAGGCTCCAGATTTATTATTTTAACTTTTATAATTAACTTTTTTCAACTTCTCCTTTTTGCGGATAGTTCTAATAAACAAAGGCGATAGTAAGCCGCCTGTAAACGATCATTAATTACTGGCTTTTGCAAGTGTTTTTGTATGGCTTGAAAATGACTATTCGAACATATTCGCCTCGAATTGGCTTATTTTCATTGAAATGCTTTCTGAAATATACTTCGATACATTGCAATCATAAAGTAGTAAGAAATGTTGAAATTACCTGTTATAATTGACATGCATATACACCTCTTAAATAGAAAGACTCTTCTATCTGGGTCGTCATCATCTCACGTTTATAATTATTGTAGGGATCAAATTTAGAGGAACTAAAATATGTTGATAATCAACTCGTCTTTAAGTTATATATCCATGTTTTATATTTCTTAAGTGCTTGGAAAGGCGGAGGGGGTACACTTTATTGCCAATTGCGTAATCAGAATTACCCATACATCATAGTAGCAATAAGCAATTTGCGTTTTTTCCGCGATTGAGGAAGTTCACGCTCATGATATGCTATAAACACATCAACTTGAATTATTGTCCTCTTTATTATCTTTGGAATGGTGATGGAACAGGCGAGCTAGACTTGGATATTGACAATGATGACAGGAAGGATAGATCAGGCTGGGTGTAGCGCACCGGGGCATCGTGCTGACTAAAGATAATTGAATAATTACTCAAAAACCGTCCACAAAGATGCTATCTTTTGGTAGTGCGCGACAGAAATAATGGGTATCCTCGAATTGTATGAAAGCAAAACTGAAATAGACAGTAAGAAGTGCGTGTAGGGAGCGGGCAAATATTCACCGATTCGTACTCATTCCTGTTTCTTCCTTACGATGAGATGTGTGAGTCCTGGAGAAAAACTTCTTGACTGCCTCTGTCGCTTTCCTGTCAGTCATTTCTTCGTCGTACGTCTCGACGTACTTCCAAGATTTATTGCGGAAAAGACATCATTGTTGGAACATGCTCGTTTGGCGAGCAGTCATCAAGAATTTCAGGAAGTGCACATTCTGACGACTTGTACGTATAGCCGCAACGGCGTCGAGCTTCTTTCTTGCCAGCATCCCAATAACGTCAACTCAGTTACATTCACAGCGCCATTTAGGATACAATCCAAGTATATGTCCCGCCCTTTCCTCCTATTCGCTAAGCATTGTTTTCGATTCTTGAAGTTTGGCTGTGCTGCAAGCAAATGCTTAGCACAACACCCATGATCTTTTTTCTCATCTCTTTTCTATGCCAAGCGCCATTTCTTTGCACGGCGATATAGGTCATCTTCTTCCCATAGCTCACCTTCTCGAAGTATGTACTGAAGTCCTTTGAATGTTTTCACTGGTTCTTCAATAGTTTTGCCTTTTAGCATTCTAATAATTGTTGAATAGCAGTAAAGATTCTAAGGGTACGTTTAGCCTCGAAGAACAAAGCTAGTGGGACGAACGATATACTTTTCATGCTTCGTAACAGGTTTTCTCCTCCGAAACCATTCTCTCTGCGATCAATGCATGTGCCTTATATGCATTATGCTCACTTATAAAGATCGCGTGGCAGCCAGGATGCAAGTTTTCGTATAGAGGCATAGCAGCGTTAATGAGTTACTCCATTATACCGTCGCTTTTCCGGTATCTTTCCCAATTATTGCCAGAGCAAAATATCTTGAGGAATGTTTACCCTCAAATACGCATACTGCTATGACATGGTATTGGAGATTCGGTGACCATAAGCGATTTTCCAGGGTCTTTTTGGTTTCATTACCACCTCTCCCGGAAGGAGTCAGATCTTTTTCTTCTGATCGTTAGAGTAAGAGGTAGATTTATCATGCGCGACAAGAACTAGCATCTTTGCTCCATCGTGCAACTTGGATTCAACAAGTATCTCTTTATCCTGCCCTATGAAGATGTAGCATTTCATGCTACAGATTGGTCTTCACGATTATTTGTGCGCATCGGTCTGTATAGGCAACTGTTAAGGTAGGCGATGGTTTATACTTCATTTGTTTTTTATGTGCTTTCCGCTGACATTTCAGGATCCACACGTTTCTCAATGCTCATCACCGTCCTAACGATCCCTGACTCAACTCCCATTACGGCACTTCTTCGCCCTCGCTCTCTGTACTTATGCATTTGCTCCTGATAAGTAACTAGCGATATTGGTCACAGCCTGTGCTATCACAGTATGCTGTCCTACAGTAGCGTAAAGAAAATCAAGGATATATTTTCAAAGACTTGCAAGAAATGCTTGTTACGTTAATATATATTGAAGTAAAAACGTTGCGCTTTACAATGGTATCCAAAAAATCAAATGAAAACGGATGCGAAGTAATGTAGCTACCGAGAATCACAACGTAAACCTTATAGAAAATAGCGTGAACTGCCCTGAAGAGAAGGAGAAAAAGAAAAAATAAATGCCATAGATTGGGAACATAAGCATATAAACCAGACAGCTAGCAAATAAAACGAAAAGGATGGATCGTATAGCTGGCAATAACTACACGACAAGTACACCGCTGGTCAGTAAATGCCATGGATGGCTCTGACATGACGGTTTCTGGAGTCTGCGGGTAAAGGACTTGCCACAGTGCTCACAGTAATGCATGTGTCGTGCAGTGTACCGGTTACCCTGGTGTGATCTTCTTCGAAGAGGTCTACCAACCTCCAGGCGATCGTAAGGTAGATGATTTTGCAAAGCACGGGACATAACCGACTGATTGGTATCAAAGCTACCTGTATTGGATGAATAACCTATATGACACATTGATTGGAATCTTACTTTGCGAACCAGTCCTGATCCCTGGCGTTGTCAATATGCTTGCTGTTCGTGCTTCGAGCGTAGAATCAACATCTTGGCTTTGTGGACCATAGCAGTTGTTGTTGTGATTTGGAGACTCATGCAGAGGTAATTGCAAGAGGATATTTTGTAAGTTGGAACCCAGAAGGTCTTCACCTAATCCAAGGCCATGCGCTGGCAGTGTGTGGCTTGGGAATGGAGTCCGTGTAACCACCTGACGGTGGCATCGTGGGGTTTGTGCTCAAAGGGACTGCATCCATCGGAAGGCACTGTCTCACCTCCGCAATTGACAATGCCAAATGATACTGACGTATCTCGAGCTGTTGGATAGCATGGAATAAAATGTTCGACATGGACGAAGATGATATACCACGAGTTGGTTAAGCAAAACAAAATTTAGATAGTGGTAAGTGGATGTGATTATAGGAATCAAGTAAAAGAAAGAAAACAATGGTTATATAAATTATGCCCAAGATCGACGTCTTTTGGGGTCTCATAAAACGAGTCCATTTATATACAGGAAAGAGGGGGAAAGGAAAAATGAAGTTGTACAAATGGAGAGAAAAGAGGTGGAAAAAAAAAAGGTTTTCTAAATTCTCGTCTTTCCGGACCGGACGAGCGGACATGCTTTGGTAAGCGCAGCGCTCACCGTCATTAAATAAAATTCAACTTTCACCTGTGCTGTGGCGGTGATATAGTCACAATGCCGTGCATTCATCCTCCTCAGCAAGAACCTTACTTAGTTGACGGGGAGTCCGTATGCACGTTCAATTTAGGAATGTCAGTTTTTCCACATGATAGGTTCCTTTTGTACTATCTCTTCTCTCCTAGTAATACAAGACAGCTAATAGGCCTAACTCAGCATACCCTTCGTTACACAACTGTCAAATCTTTTCAATTCCTCGTCCACTTAACGGGGTCCTTTCTGCATATTACCGTCACCATGCAACTCCCTCTATCACTTTTACTTGTTGCTCCCCATGTATTTGTTAGTAACAAACTGTCTTTCTCTTGATCTTTCTCTGTTTGCATTTTCGACATTTCTCGGAAGCTATCAGGATGATTTCTTCCTGGGGCAATTCTGTAACTGTAACAAGATATACTACACGGTTTGTGAGCACAGCGGAAGACGTACCGAAGACATCCTTGGAAGGTGCAGTAAACCCTCATGTAGGCTGGTCGCAAAAAAGTGCAAACTATGATTAATGATCCGTAGTTCTGGGAACTCAAGTAACTGAACTTTGCACCTGCACTCTCATGCGAGCGGCTTGTTTCGAGGATGGGGAAGGCGAACCGATACAACCGATACAGTTGGCGATCGATTCCCTTCACAGTCGGTTCGTTACCAGATGGACACAGCATATACAAGGAACCGAAACTATCATCTTATTATACCTGCAAAAAAGAAAAATCATTACTCTGTTCAAGCCGGTTGAGTGCGAATCATTATGTGTGTGCTGCATACAATTACTCAGATTTCAATACTGCCAATGGAATCACAATGCTTTTCACTTTGGTTTGAACTGCTGCAAGGAAGAATATCTTTCATTGAAATGCAGAGAGTGCTGTATCATTTTTAACAGCAAAAGGTAATACAATCTGCCTTTATGTAAGTTTATTCGGACAAACACGAATCTCGCACCAGATGATCTCTTGGCTATACCGAACAAAATAATCGACCATAATGATCTAACCATGCCGGTCACAAAAGCACAACGCCAGTCCTACCTCGTATCGATCCAAAACGTATATTACCCGCTTAACACCCGAAATATTTACATTGATCTATTCAAACACAAATTGTGTATCACGAATCATGTACATCCGCACGTTTTCATCATTAACATGGGATGCAATATGGAAGTCCAGATAATTGGGGCTGCAGTCGATATCGCCACTAGAGCATATCTCATCAGCACGTTCTTCAAGGAGGCTTGTCGCTTGCGAGTCGTCATACAAACTACGCCATGGATCAACTTTGTTTAAGAGAAAAACAATGCCGTGAGCTTACTTTGTAGGAGGAACGTCCGCGAAAAGATGCGCCTGACAAATCGAGCCAAAAAAACCAACATGAGCTCGTTCCTTTTCGTCAACACTACTTACCGCATGTTTACCATAGCTATATACACATAATTTTGATCCACGCGCATCTTTGACCAGAAACATCATCAAGTAGGAATAGCGTGATAACGGTGTATCACATCTTTCACATTTCATTGCGGATATCGGGAATCTATATGGAGTGTCAATGTACTCTGATCCTTCCCCTTGTAAAATAAAAATCTACGTACACTTCGTCGCAGGGTTGGCACCATTTCACGCACCATTCTTTGATATTTCTTGGCTTGTAATCCATGATATAAGCGCGAAGCCGGTAGATGTCGACAGCCTAAAAGACTGGTTATACTCCAGTACATTTTCATCTTATTTGCTTTGCCATACTCTTTCACTACTACATATGTCCTCAATAGCAACTGCTTTTCGTCTAGGTCCTCTTATTGCTGGGTGAACATGAGTTATAAAATAGCCGATCTTACAAAGTAAACAGCAACACCCTTACCTGTCCGTACTTTGTGTGCCATATGTTCATAGACCTCGTCCTGACGGCTTACACCCGTAAGAAGTTGATGATACGTATCCCGTCGCCTTCGATGAATTCAAATGGTTTAGCCCAATTCAGGTGCCCTTGCCGCTTAAAAGAAAAGCTAAAAAGTTTCACTCACTTTTTGATAGATGCCAGTAAAGGATCGTCGCTCTCCATTATTCTGATTTTTGGGTATCTCATCGCTGGATTTCTTGTGCCATGAACACGTATCTCAAGATTATCCATATTGCTAATTCTTTTCACTGCGTTCTTGATCATGACAAAGTCACCTGCCTTTAATGTAGAACATTGCACTGCGTTTTCATCAAACAAAGAGCACTGTAACAGAAGGGATGATTCGATCCTGCCATCATGCGTGTCACTCATCATTGGTTTTGGATTGAGAGTATAATCTGTCAGAAGCAGCGTACGTGAACTAGAGTTACGGTTATAGTCCGCCATCGCAACAACCTAGCAACCAAGTTCGTTGCATGTTTACTCCATTTAATTCGCTTTCTGCTTCTTTACCTCTCCAATGTAATCAAAGAAACCGTTCTCGTTGTTTAATATAGCTTCTGTCGTTAACAGAGGTCGCTTGCTGGAAATGGCGGGAATTGCTAGCATCTGGCTAGTCTTGCCTACAATATCTGTATACCAAGTTTTTAGTAGTCTTGCAATAACCCAATCTCCGGAGCGTATGGTAAAAGCAAGGTTTTTTGATCGTCGAGGAGAGAGATCTTCATGGTTAAAGACCAACCAAGTGGATGGCGATCGACCGATAATTTGTAAGCGCCCATTAAACCGAGCAACCTGCATATTTAACGTCGCCGAAAACTGAATGTGAACATCACAGGGTCTGCTTTTTCTTTTTGTCCGTTATCTTCGTTATTTACCTTTGCCTCCCTCAAGAAAATGATATTCCCTATTCCGTTGACTTGGGGAAGGCTCTCTTTCTGCGCATGGAACACCATGATTCGAACTTCGTCATCCCGTGTCGTTCCTGTGGAAGGATCAACTATACCCATCGTATAAAAATAGTCTACAGACATATTTAAGCCAGACAGCAATATCCATCATCCGTAACATGTAAGAAAGCATTGAACCTTTCTACCTCGAAGCCCGCTTGATGATTGTCGAATAGGTCTGAAGGAGTTCACCACACCAACTATATCAACGTTCTCATTAACCTTGTCTGTAAGATCCTCGATCAATTGAACACCATGATTCTATAAGCAAGGGTCAATATTGTTTAAGACAAAGAAAGGAAGAAACAGTTGCAAGTTAATCGTACTTTCAATTCTTGACCGTAGTCAGGCACAGTTGTCATGTTCTGGCTGATCCGAAGTGTGTCTGTCAAACACAACGTGGAATGCCTTGCAAGCTGTGATATTTAATTTCCGCTGCGAAGTGCAAGCAATATGATTATACGAGTTACAGTAAACAATAACAACAACATGATTATGAGCATTTCCAGCGGAAGCAATTGCAGGGAGCGTTGCAATAAGAAAAGCATTACAACCTTATCAGTGGTGTGTCAAGATTACTATGACTGACTGCAGACGTTTATATCAAATAATCTAGGAAGATGGCATTCTACAGGCGTAGAACGCAAATTTCATGGAGAATACCATGAATGGCCCAAAATATCGGATTAACTGGTTCGTCTATGGTAGGATGACCGCTTCTCGAATATGTTAAAGATAGCTTTCACAGGCGTAAAATATCTCGCATAAGTTAATGAGAACCATTTAACTAAAATCAACCAGAGAAACGATCCATCGTTTTAATACTAAAAATTTGGAATCCTAATGGTTACTTTGAACACAGAGATCACGAATTTACAGCTTCGAAGCTTTCCGGAAATGGTACAAGAAGATTATGGATTTTAACTCGATGTAACATACTGGATTCGTGCAACCTCTGAACCCCCGCGGGCTTGTCGCGGAAAGTTAATTGTACACTTTAACACAAAACAGTCTAGACACTCAATGACGGATTCAATACTTTTAAAATCTGCGAAAGACCATTCAATGTATAAAACATCAATAAACGATTTACCGCGTGAGATCCTGCAGAAGATCGCCGATCGACTGACACAAAGAACAATACTTAACCTTGTCTATGTCTGCCGATCGTGGAATGCTATACTGACCCCTCTGCTCTACAAGCACATCGAGATTCATTCAACGGATCAATTCTATCAACTGCACAACGCCATCTTGTCGACAGCGTCGAACAGGCAGCTTGGTAGGCTTGTGCACGAAATTTGGTTCTCGAAAGAATTTGACGAGAACGCACACATTTTACCTCTCCAAGAGGTTACTTGCCATAACGAAACATCGTATTGCTCAGGCCTGTCTTCTTTTCTGCATGAATGGGAGGGCCTTCAGAAAATTCACATTGAATATCGCCTGAAGTTACCTGTAGCTTTACCCTCGCAATTTCTCCAAGATCGGCTCCTTACTTTGACAATGAGGATAGGACGGATGGAAGAATGGATTGATATGATTTCAAGTTTTCCCTGTCTCCAAGTCTTAGACATGTATTTTATTGCCAATGATGAGAATGAAACGGAAGGAAAGGTATCCTTTGCTCAGTTGGAGGCGCTTCAAAACAATCTTGTGCATCTCCAATCGCTCACTATGGAACATCTTCGGATTAATGGCGACATACCAAAGGAGATAGTTCCATGCGAATCTGTACGCAGCCTCTCACTGAGCGTGAAGGAGGGGACGATGTGGGGCCAATATTTTGCAGAAAAATACACAAAGTTGGAATACCTGGAGATAATGGACACTTATGAAATACCTGTTGATACGGATAACGAACTTCAACCGCTCGTCAGATCATGTCATCATCTTCGAACATTTTTGATAGATAATGAACCAGCCTACCGCTCTGTGCTGCGCTCGCTTGGAGATATAGGTGCCCGGTTAGGATATATTTTTTATTTAGATAATGATGCATCTTGGCTATCTGAATCCATCCAATGCTTCCATAAAACACTTTCGACAGTCCATCTTTGCAGCGACGTTGAGTTGCCGATCGAAGAAATCCTGGACCATTTAAAGACTTGTCCATCATTAGCGGATCTACGACTAGTTTGCGCTTCCGATACGCTGCTTATTGACTGGCTTCTGGACGAGTTAGGTAGTCTCCAACATCTACATCTAAGTGGAGACAATGTCGTAATAAAAGCACGCGATAGTGCAACGATACCTCATAAACTAAAAACCTTGACAATGATGGCGCGACACCTGGAAGACAGCGTTTACACTTATCTCTCGCGATGTTGCCCTCACTTATCCACGTTGGACTGCTGGTATTACAAAGACGACCACCGACCGCGCGAGATATATTATCCAAACCCAGGGCTAAAGCATCTCGGTATCAATGTCCGAGGGGATTGCATCTACCAGATAAAGAAGGTGGCTGAAGCAGAATCCATCTGGGAATGGAACGAAGCTCATAAATTGTTTGCTGAAAAGAAACAGAACAGAACATGTACCCAATGGTATCGGAAGCTTAACGGGAAGATAGTTCGACTTTCATCTTCTGCAGTGGCCAAGTTTTTCAACGATCAGGATGATAGAATTAATACCATCCAAACCGGGATAGTGCAACAAAGTAACCAAAAGTTTCAAGTGTTATACACGCTTCCTGTGGTATCTATTGTATGTCATTATGTAGAAGAAATTACATTAAACTGGGCGTGCATATTTAATTAAAATAAGGAAAAAAGCATTATCGGACCATCTTGGTCCTTTATCTCACCATAACCCGAACTGATTTCAGAGAAAGGATAGCGTTAGAGGGACCAGTTTACACTAGAAGCCTGACCTTTTTTATGGTTATTTAGCTGCCGTTACGTTTATTACCGTGTGAATGTTTTCTGGTTGTAAAAATGAAGAACGACATCTCGCAAGCAGGGTTTTCAAACCTCCTCCCCGCGCTGGACACACCTCCTTCCAGCTGTCTGAACGTCATTACACGGTGTTAGCCGTTGCTTGAGATTCTAGCAGTAATAATTACTAGGATAGAAGCGCAGCAATAAAGCACAGGTAGCGTCCCAGCAACTGATAGAATTCCGGAGAGATCGATAGGCTATACAAGGTATAAACCCCGAGAATAACGGCTAAATAGTGAACCCATAATATTATCCAAGTAATAACTTTGCTTTAGTGCAATGAAGCTGTATACATGAGGGATACAAGTAGGAATGCCAGATAAGGTGTTCGTTTTTGTTCTTTTTTGAAGCCGCTATTTAGAGTGAGTTCATAGACACGAATAAGAGAACGTTCTCATGCATTGTCCACGGCAAAATAAGCGACTGAATGCCGTTTCAAGCCAGACGGCATGAAACGATTACTGCTGTATTTCCGTTGGCTTATAACAAATACAACCGCATGTCAAATGTGTGTGTGTCCTCAAAAATCTTGTACCACGTAATGCAAAGCGTTGTCCCAGTCGCCAGCTAAATCACTTCTTGAAAAGGAAATCACAGGTCCAGAGTGACTGTTCCAACTGTATCAAAAAAAAGTTGAAATCCCCTTTCCCGAAAGTTCTCACTACGAAATACATACACGTCGCCATGAAGTTAACAGTATCTGCTCTGTCCGAATGGCACGCGGGATCTCCTTCAGAAATCACTGAAATCAATGCCTCCAAAAAAGAATTATCGCATATCGATGATATCTCTGTTTGCGCTCAAGTACGCAAAATTAACCTTTCCAATAACAACCTTTGCAGCCATGACGCTCTTACTGGTCTTCGTCAACTGAGCGACGTTACATGGCTTAATCTGTCTCATAATAAACTTGAAACTTTCAATGGTTTACAACATTTCAAAGCACTGCGAGGTAAGCCCGGCTCGCAAAAAAAATTGTTATTGTGAGGTTATGCTAAAGAACTTTCTATTTCTTTCGTTCAGTGCTCAACATTAGTCACAACCATCTGAGCTGTATCAGTGAGCATGCCGCCAGTTTAGAAGGTTTAAAGGCGCTTATTTTAAACCATAATCAAATCAAGAAAGTAGAAAACATATTTGATCTGACGGGTGTCAATACGATCGGTAAGCTTCGCTTTAATTGCCTGCAATACTTCTTTCCTGAAATTTGACTTATGTATGCATATAGTATTGTCTCATAATGAGATCGAGGAGCTCCCTGTTATGCCCAAATTGGTCAACCTTACGAAATTATCAGCAGCACACAACAAACTGGAACAAGTACCCGATTTATCAACCAACACATCCTTAAAAGAAGTTAGACTGAACGATAATGCCATCACAATGATACCCGATACAATGCGCCAATGTAGCGCGCTAGAGATCCTTGACTTTGGCAACAATATGCTGAAGGAATGGAGGTAAATGGATTATCAAATGTCTTACTTAAGCGTGCTTTGCTGAAATATCCTCTTAGACATGTGGCTGCTTTGGGTTCATTGTTAAAACTACATAATCTGAACCTTAAAGGGAATCCTATTACAGGAAAAGCGAATTACAAAGAAAAGGTGAGAAGATGGGGAGGAAATGGCCAGGATAGTAGTGCTGAGACGCATATACATACGGTCGTCTTTAGATTCTTCAACTCATACCTTCACTACGCGTGTTGGATGGAGAGCGATTTGATGAGAAGTTTCTTGAGCGTAAACGCAAGCAGCAGGAAAATCCTAAGCTGATGGAGAAAAAGGAACGCTTAAAGAAAATGAAGAAAATGAAAGAGGAAATGAAAGCAAGCGGCGAGGATGGGGTCACGGCGAAAAAACCCAGACACAAAAAACTGAAAATGCTCGAGCAAGAAGACGGGAACGATGAGAAAGCGGCTCCAGAACTTGCAAGCAAACGGAAACGAGTAGACACAGAGGGTAGTGCAAAAGAAATTAAGCAAAAGAAAATGAAGAAAGAGGAGGTTTCAAGCGGTAAAGTAGTTGTTTCTGCTAAGCAAGAAAAACCGCAGGAACACAAGTCATCCAAGACAGCAACAGATAAAAGCACGCCTGTAACAGGTCAAACCAAGCGAAGGCGTGAGATTACCGATGAAGAGGGGACAACGGACGTCAAGAAAAAGAGCAAATTACAAAAAGAAGTCAAATCAGAACGAAGTTTGAAAAACGCAGTGGAAACGGAAAAGAAGAAACCTGCGAAAGCCAAGGCTAAGAAGAAGGATTTGGCAAATGAACCGAAAGCCAAAAAGACAGATAAAGATAGCTTCTTTGCCGAGAACACGAGCGGCAATGCAGAACCCTCACTGGCGGAACCGAAACCAGTGCCTGAACCAGTAGCTGCAGTAGCACAAGCTAAGACAGGAGTAGTTGCAGTAGTGAACAAATCCAAAAAGAAACCGTCAGCCAGAAAAGCCGATGTGGATATTGTAGCGATGTTGGAGGATAAAAGCAAAGTGGACGAGGACACTACTGGCACTGGTTTAGGTGTGGGCGGCTGGGATGAGTAAGTAAGCCGGTTTAATAGTTTAGAGCGTTTTCTGTTACGATTTGTCTGCGACAAACGTACAATGGTTGAAATACAAGTTTTTGCGTGTTTTTAATCGATCTTTTTTGGTCAATGCAGAGAATATAGTCAAGATAGAGTAAACATTTATTTGATGAATAGCATCAATCATGCCACTGTTGCCATGGGGAAAAAGCAGGGAAAAGGCTGCCTTTCATTCGGCAAAGAGAGATGTGTTTGTATCATTGGGTGAAATGATTGACTTATCCCATTTTGGATACTTTTCTGAGATTAGCGTTTTTCCATACAAATTCTTTTTGGAAACTCCATATGTATCAGAACCAGTGCGGGATTCTCACCGCAAAGAATGAATCGAACCATTCAGCTGAAAGGTGTGACTATGACTACTGGTTTATTCAAAAGTTTTTGAAGATTTCATCCAAAATTGTTTGAAGATTTGGAGATAAAAAGTTATAAAGAATTTGCCAGTAATTGTTGGTGAGTATCCTCTGTTAAAATGTGATAGTGAGCTTACCGATGTGACCACCTGCGAAAGATAAACGTTAGTAAAACAATCCTAACTAGAAACACTGCCTAATACTCCTACCGTAAAAATCTAAACCCTTTCGGGTCCCGCATTCGTAGCGGTG
>JNDP01000988.1:0-26918 GCA_000696975.1 Apophysomyces trapeziformis B9324
AGATTGGTGATGATTTAGAGGCACTGACCCCCAAGCCTGCAACACAGCAAGCCATATCGGCATCGCCTGGCGCGTATATTCCAACGTTAAAATACATCCTGTCTTCCTATGAAGAAGAGCATGAGATCGTTGCTGCTTCCGAAGAAAATTCTAGTGATACAACTCTGCCTCGTCTTTTCTCGATTTCACCAAAGCCAAGTTGTAAGTGGCGCTTTGTTTCAATAAACGCAAAACTTTTGGCAAGTCTGTTATCCATTCGAGAACCAACACAGCCGAGCGAATACCCACGAGTATTTTTTGAAGCGCTTGACCTTACTCGTTTCGAATTTAATAGGTATGGGAAATAGCGATAGTTACCATTAATTTCAAACACTCACTCTGTGTTAATATATACGTACAGCTTGGGAGATTTTACCGGGAATGCAAATCATCGTTTCGCATGCAGAATTCTTTCTGATGGATTTGCAGCCAATCTAGTTTTCGCAAGGAAACGAAAGGAGAAGGTGCCGACAACGGAGATTGACCTCGAGGACTTTACCATTGATGAAGTCGAGCAGTGGTTCGAACCGTGGGCCGTGGATCCGGGGTTGAATCAAATATACACAGCTGCAGACGGTAGTGGCTCACAGAGGCACCAAGTACGCCGTGTGTCGACAAAAGAGTATTATGCCATGACTGGCTCTATGTGGAGAGCGAAGCAACTCGAAAAACAGAAGAATGCGGCAGGTATCACTCGTATTGAGACCGGTTTAGAGACCTGTAAAACAGCGTCATCAGAGCAACATCGTCAGTTCGTGGAGTGCTTCGCCCAGAACTTTCCAGTATTGGCAGCTTTTTACGAACCCGACATGGCTGAGAAGCGTTTCAACAATTACCAAGGAGTACAGCGTGCTCGTGAAGAGCTCGTTAATGTGTTAGTCAACGGTGGAAAAAAGTACTGTAAGCAACGGCGAAGAAAGACTCGAAAGAATAGGCGAAAGAGGAGGAGGAAGACGCTGAAACGGCGAGAACAAAACAAGCTGAAATGGCGATCAGGGTCAGAGACTAAGTTCAAAGTACTGAAATAATGACATTAACGGAATTTCCTATAGGCCACAAGAGTCTGGAATCAGGTCAACGCAAAATAAACCGCACCCAAGCACAAAGAAATGGCATCCAAAGGCATTTCAAGCAAGCAAAAAAATACCATTAATTGTATTCGGATCAGCAATGTTTGATACTAGTGGACATGCGTCAAGAAAGGGCAAGCGTGCTGCGTTAGTCAACACCTGTTGGAAAATGCTAAAGAGAAGAGAAAGGAGAGGGGAATTGATTGCAACAACAGTCGATGAATTTTACACGTCTCAGGTTTGTTGTCTTTTTTTTCGTATGTACCCCTCATGGTTTATCTACAGGTGTGCAACAGCTGCCTTAAGAGAGGGCTGGACAAAGTCACCACCTCCGATTCTGTGTCCCACCATGGTGTAGTAGTTTGCAAACACTGCCGTACACTATGGCAACGAGACATTAATTCGGCAAAAAACATGTTCTATATTGCAAACTCGGTTTGGCGCAGACAAGGTCGCCCCACAGAATTCTGCCGTCCGGCTAAAAGCGATATCGCCACTACGAATGTGGTTTCCTCGTAACGAGGATTTAGATTTATACGTCTTGAACGGTAAGTTCAATACTTTACACTTACATTTCTCTAACGACTGGTGTTTTCACCTTCCCCAACTTTTTCTGTGCATATCATCTGGGTAAGTAAGAAAATATCATCCTGAGGAAGCAATGTCTCACAAGCCCTTTATCTATATCATTTCTAGTTGACGAAAATTTTTGTTTCGTCAATTATCGCAAATTATTTCCCTAATCAGCGCAAATTGTTATGCAATAAACCGCAGTGTCTCAGGGTCCCCTCACAAGCCACGTGGGAAAAAGCAGGCTGATGATGACTCCGTGACTTTGTTCATGGCTGGCTGAAGGGCAATTCCTTTTCTCTCTCCACCAGACTTAGTTTTTGTTCTGCCATTTCCCGAGTATCCTCCGGTATTTGCAGAAGAATGGTACGTGTTTACTGGCAGCTCGTGCAACATTTC
Source organism: Apophysomyces trapeziformis B9324 (assembly GCA_000696975.1). NCBI lineage: Eukaryota > Fungi > Mucoromycota > Mucoromycetes > Mucorales > Mucoraceae > Apophysomyces > Apophysomyces trapeziformis. The sequence continues at coordinate 2,079 of JNDP01000988.1, forward strand.
TGCTACAGTCTGTACTGCATAACCACATCCGGTTCACCTTACTGCTTCTAAAGTGCTGATCTGATGGTTATCTTATTTAGTATCATCATCTATACAGCTACGGTCAGCAATCGTCACCGTCGTCACAGCAGCCGCAGGAACAGAAGCAATCTCCATACGCCCAACAGTCTTTTCCGAAGCAACAATATCCCCAAGAATCATATTCTTCTTTATCGGATGTTCCGCCTGGGTCAAGTTCAATGCAGGGTTTACCAGCCTTTGCCTACCTGTCACAACAACATAATTCTATGCAGCCGAATATGCCAATGAAAGCAGAAGGTGTGCCCACAGTACCCCAAAATTACGGTAGTTATAAATCTGTACAACAACCGCCGTCGAATCCACCACAGATGCAATCGCCTATGCTGAGGCAGGTGCAGCACCAGCAAAAACAGAAACAACCACACCATCAGCAAAATCTTTATTCACAAGCAGCTCAACAACGACAGCACCATCCACAACAGCAGCAACAACAACAGCAGCATCATCCACAACCCCCACAACCACAGCGACAACCGCAACAGCCATATAACGATATAAGACATAACGCTACCATGATTGCTTCTCGATCTGCTGAAGGGGCAGCTCTCGGTCAGCACTACAATGGATATGGTTCGGTACGAAATGAAGTTACGGCGCAGTGATCGGCGAGTATATTTAATGGTATGGTTAGGTAGGAAACGCACAACAAGATATTGTTGCAAGTCTAGCGCCGACGCATTCAGTACCTCCAGTTTACAACCCAGTCGATATCAGTAGTATTGTACATAGCCCAGTGGTATCTATGCCCGACTTACCGACAACGTTACCACCGCTAAACTCAACTGTTTTGAATACCTCATCTTCTTCTCACATGGCTGCCCCATCGACGCAGTCTCCCACCCACCAGAAACATGCAAAACATGCTATGATGGCAAGACCTGGTAGAGATAAAACCTGGGCACCAGATGAAGAAGCGTTGTTGCGGTAAATAATTGTGATTCATAAGGAATATTTAGGTTAATTTCGGGTTTTATAGTGGCTCGTTGTCTCCAAGCGTCTCCCATACGATGGCTCAACAGGATCCCTCAGTCCTCGCCCAGTTTCAAAGCTCTGCCGGTGCTGTTGAGCGACGTGGGATGCCACAAGAATTTGAAAATCAAGAGATGCACGAACTAAATCCTTATGGATGCGACGTACCTGGATGTTATGCGAGTTTTTCTGCATCTACTGGTCTATTCTATCATATGAAAAATGCTCATCCAAGCCTTGAGGGTGTGGACAAGCCTTACCGTTGCGCGATGCCTAACTGCACCAAGCGTTATAAGAATATTAATGGACTTCAGTATCATCTCAGGGAAGCAAAAGGTTCGTCAGGTCATGGCGCTCCCGCATTAGCTGGGGAAGATGGAGGAGGCGGCAAGCCATTTAAGTGCCAAATACCAGGTTGCAAGAAGGCATATCGAACGGCGAATGGGTTACGATATCATCACACACGAGGGCATAACCTCCAACTTGCCATGGACGAAATACAATCGCCATCCCAGCAGCAATTTCGTATGCGACGAGAAAAGTGGTTACCAGATAATAGTAACGTTTAATTTTGCGTCCTTGAGCTTTGTACTTTTTTTTTACTTACATTATTGCTCCAAACATGGGGAGAGAGGATGGAAATGGAGGTTTTGCATTATTCGCCGCATGTTTAATTTTTTCATTGTCTCGTCTTTATCTCTATATTCTCCCTGCCCTCCTCTCCCTCTTTTTTTTTTCACTTTTAATACGGTTTGCTTATTTATGTTGCGGCAACACCATAAACGCGTCAGATCGCGCAAGTGTAGTCATAATTTGTTTATGCACGTTTACATGGGATCAACGGAGAATCAGGTCAACAAGTCTAGCAAGTTTAAGCAGTAGCCGTGGCTGTCCGATGTTTACAAGTCGTCGTTGTTAAAGATCATCAAAATAATACCTGTTCTTCTGTACAAAGACTGTTTGACAGTAGGCAAACGAATTCGACAGACTGTGGAAACGAGAGGAGTCACGAAAGGATGACATGTATGGTTAGCAATCTACGTAGTTTTATCGTTCAAAATACAACATCCAAGTGCAGCGTGTCCTCTTATCTTGAAGATAACAGTCACTTTCGCTGAAAGAGGTCTTGCATTGTACACGGGTTTGGTAACTCAAAGAAAAAGAAAATCTTCTTCTGTATAGAAGGATTGATATTACATTAACAGTATCCTGAACATGGTATGAACATCAGCTACTTTCATTCAAAGTTTTTCGCTTTAAGATACACTGTTATCTTGTAGCTAAATTTCGTCGTGATTAAGTAACCCGAACACTCGCTTTTTATTATTAATGTGCGAAGAGTTTTCGTGGCAGATCGCCATAAAAATTCTTGTCGGTACCTGTCTACCAACGCTGATAGCAAGGCTAATCCTGTTGCTGATGATGTCAGGTACGTCTGAACCACTATTGATATCAAATGGTGCTAAAGCGTCTGTTCGCTTTATAGGAAACACCAACAAAGCATAGATATAGGCAATGCCTAGATGCATGACAAAAGTATATATACGATATATGGGACTCAATTGCTTAGAACAATTGCTTATGGCGGCAGTGGCATTGCTGTTGCTGTTGATGAGAACGGGGTTGCTGATAAAGCCAAGGAAGAAAAAGAAAGATCCAATAAAAGACATATTTTTTGTATGTTAAACTAAAAGATCCTATCTCCATGTCATTGGAAAAGTCGCATTGTTTTCTGTTGTTTTTTGTACAGTTCTTTCTTCTTTAATTCATACTACGCCCTGGATGGCGGAGAAATCTAGCATAATCACATAAGACAACTAAAATACAAAATAAGTTCTAATCAATCTTACCAGAATAACACCATCGCCACGTACAAATAACATATCAAAGTTGCGTTTGACGGTCTATCCACCGTGATTAGAGCCCTTCTACACTTCAAGTCTCATATCTATTGAGTTTACCCTAATCACTTCCTCATAGGTATCCTCGTTAACGTCCACAATGGTTATTGTTTCTTCCACATCGCCCAAAACCATATTCATATGCCCATCATATGCCTTCCAGAACAGTCAAGTCAATGATGAGCGAGGCCATTCTTTCACTTACGTGCAGACAACCACGTAATTCGCGATCGCCTCTGAGTTTGACATAGATTCTTTCGTCTAACGATAACCGAACAAGATCGAGAGGTTCTTCTACCGCACCAACATCGGTGGTACCGGCAACGTCAGTCATAATTCCAGCAGTACAATGTCAAGGCGTAGTCCTCCAGGCGCCACGCCGCTTCATTTTGCACCACCGTTGCAGTCACGAGAATTCACGTGCACATCGCTGTGTCGCAACGAATACTGTTCCATTGAAACTCCGGATTAATGGGAGGCTATGGGCGAATTGACGTGGCCAACACGTTCCACTATATGACCATTTAGCCATGGATGCTCTCGATAAGCTTGACGTATCCCAAAGAGAAAAATTGGAACAATTTCAAGTAAGTTCATACCGTTAAACCCACAAATGAAATTGATGGCAAATGGTCAAAGTCCATTACACATACAGAAGACATAGTCGCAGCCATCGATAAACTTACGGAGCATAATTGGAATCTAGAAGTAAGCGCAACTTGCTATGTAGAAATATATGTAATTAATAAAGGTTTTTCTTGCTTTCTACCGTGTAACAGAGAGCTATTCAGCATGTTTATGACAACAAAACGACCTCATCGACAGCCAGGCAAACTTCATCCATTCCACAGACTCCGTCTACTCCCACCCAAACACGTCGTACACCATTTCGTCTTTTTTCCATATTCACTTGGCCTTTTGGACTTGTCTGGAATATAACGTGGGCATTTCTTTCCCTTGCGTGTGAGTCTGCCGTGCAACTGCGTCCAACGAAAGGCCATCGACTGACCAGCTGAATAGCTCGTCTTCTCTCTCGACGCACTATTACTAATACTCAGAGACAAGACCCACGTACCATTGCCTCCCGCTTTTTGCGTGATTTCGAGTCATCGTATGGCGAGACACACCTGAATTTTTTCCAGGGCGGTTACTCCCAAGCGCTAGAGAAGGCCAAAAAAGAGTTGAAATTTTTACTTGTGGTGCTACAAAGTGATGAACACGATGATACAGAGGAATTTTGTCGGTAAGGCTCACAAGGGGATGGTTAATATAAAGACTGAGATTGAACTAGAAATATCTTGACTTCAACCGATTTAATCGATTTCACGAACCGCAACCAAGTGCTCATATGGGCGGGAAACGTGCGTGAAGCAGAGGCTTTCCAAGGTGAAGAAACAGACATGGAAAAAAGCAAAAGAGAACCTAAGGCTAAAGTACTATTTTTTTCTATAAGTGAGTTCGACGCTTCAAGCCACGGCATACCCCTTTCTTGCAATTATTACTCTACAACTGCCTAATGGGAATATCGCATCCTCCGGGCCAAAAATGGCTGTTGTTGACCGTATCGAAGGTTTGACAACATCGGAGAGCATTATTCGTCGCTTTGAAGCAGCCATAGAACGGTATGGACCAGGCTTAAACCGTTTGAAGCTGGAACAGGATCAAAGGGAGATGGAGAGACGGTTGCGAGAAGAACAGGATCGGGCGTATCATGAAAGCTTGAAAGCTGATCAAGAAAAGGTAGTTATTATGTGGCTTTTATGTGTTTTAAACCGCAGAGTATAGGAACGCAAGGCCAGAGAAGAGCGGGAAGCTTATGCCCGAGCCCAAGAAGAGGAGCAACAAGCAGAACGAGAAAGAGAACGACAACGGCAATTACGTGAACAGTATATTCGCTATCTTTGCAGTCATTTACCAGCAGAGCCTGCCGCGGATGACCAAAATGATGTGACTAAGATAAGTTTCCGACTAGCTAATGGTGAACGTGTCATTCGAAAATTTCGAGGGGAGGATCGCATAGAGGTAAGGCTTAATATCCATATATGACCTTGTGTCAAACCTATCGCCCACTGTGGTATATACTTTAGGCTCTGTATCAATTTGTCGAAGCATATCCATTTCTGAATACGCCAACGCAGGCGGATGACGCTGCTCCTCCTAGTGATTATCAACACCAATATCTATTCACCATTATCTCCCCTTACCCGCGAACAGTATATCATCCTGATAGTCAACGGTTGATACGCGAAGAAAGGAGTCTTTGGCCTAGCGCGACTCTCATCGTGGATTCTGAGGTAGATGATGACAATTAGAAAGCAGGAGGATGAGAACTCCGGTGAATAAAAGTTGGATACAGCTTCTATACTCGAATGCTTAACTTAATAGCCTCCTTAAAAAAGCGTTCTCTGTGCATAAGGACAGTATCTGGAATTTCTATCTCTAGGGCATGGAAAAGCTTGACGTAGAAAGAGCCCTTATAAAAAACAAGACCAGCATCTGGTACTCATTCGGCTAGCCTTTTTTTATCCTTAAAAAGCGAAATCTTTTAATTGACAAGAAAACCCTCTAGAGGTCCATCATCATGTCGTCGTCTATCTCATCTCGGGCTGTGGAGTGAGCGATTTCTCGCCGTATCTCGGGGGTGATGCCCGCATGATATTTTGTTTTGACAACACTAAGGATCGCGTCTTTCTGATCTGGAACTAGATCTTGCTTATATCTGTATTTGATGACGTTAACACTCCTAATACATCTCAATTACCTCCTTACCTCTGGACAAATACCAGTAGCGACTGGTGCCATAAAACAGGCATTTCACGAGGATCATTCTCAAACCGATGAAAATGTTCGACAAGCGCATCCACTACCTTGTATGGCAAAGCATATTTTTTATCAAGCAGGATTCGGATGAACAAACTGTTAGGACCAGTATACTCCATCTCCGCCAGACGCATAAGGGCAGCAGAAGAATGAAGAACAGGAACGGACACTTTAGAAAGAACGCTGCCTACAATGGCTGCTTCCTTCAAAGTGCATGTGCCTGAATCACACAATGGAAAGAGAATCCCTTTGAAAAACGGACCGGGTCTGTATAAGCCCTTTTTTAACGCAAGGTACAGATGGTAATCAAGTTTCTTGTTTTCTTGGATATCTTCTCGTACACGGTCCAATAACACCAGCGAAAAGAATCTGCATGAAGATTAGCTTATTGTTACTCTCATAAGACTCATTTACCTTTGTGTCTGACTTCCTTTCAGATTTGACACAAACATTCGTGTCGCTTCGTATGTAGCGTGAGGTGTCCATGTTTCTGGCCTAGTCAAGTATAAAATCTCTTCCCAATTGACCAAGGATGGGATGATCTTGAAAGCTTTGGGCAACTTGCCGGATTTATAGCGACTTAACAACTCACCAATCCTAAAAAGAAGCCAGTTTCAGATCAGCTCCGTTATATAACTTATATCCTTACTTTGTGTAGACTTCCACAACTTTGGGATTCACAGACGGCATCAGCCCTTGATCGTCATCTAGGTATAATGTAAATCACAAGCAATTCTTCTCCCTAGAGAAAAGCATACCTCCACTATTTTTTCGTTCATCTGCTTCATTCTTCTCATTAATTTTTTCCATAATAATATCTGCTAAAGTTCTTCTCTCTTTCGGCGCATTGGGTAAGAACTTGTTTAAAACATCGGCATCTTCGTCTTCCAACTCCAGTTCTTCATATTCGCCATACTTATCAATATCTTCCAATTCCTCATCGCTGGGATCAAAGCCCAATGGGTGTTTTTTGTGTCTACGACTAGGCGTCCTGAACTAATAGGTCAGACCTAACCTTCTACATCTCTGTTTTTGCTACTCACGGTGCTTCTTCCGGATCTTCGTTCACTTTCTCGATCTGGGCCTGCTGCTCACGAGCGATCTTCAAGATCTTCTTTGACAGTTTGGGATCCAAGTATTCCTAACATGGTACAGTCAGGACCATGCATGTCAGTGACTGTTCACCTGTTCCTAACCTCTATTTCTTCTTCATGATTATTGCGATCGATGAACTTCTGTCGTGGTGTTTTTCGATGCGAACTTTGACCAGGACTGTCCGAAAGCTGTGCATGCAGTGGGTCGTGGCGCAGAACTTTCGTCTTCTTAGTGTTGTCTTTACCCATGGTAACGCAAAATGCCGCAGAGTGAAAAGGAGAAGAACCTTTTTTTTTCCTAGTGATTTATCGGTCACGAAGATGTTTCTCGTGACTGTCTATTGCTTGGACGGAATCTCAATGTCAATTCCCAAGCTTCTTCAATTCATTTGACTCTCATTATGCCCATCTGCTTAATCCGATCGATTCATGGACGCATTAGACAAAAACCGATATTATTTTCAATGATAAATTTGTTCTGGAGACTTAAATAGCTGCCTCAACCTTTTATTTAAGAAAAAATTATAGAAAAGTTCGACCGATGCCTGGTCTGCATTAGCATTTCTTGCACGCTAGGCCTTGCTAGGTTAAAACACCCTCTGATATTCAGTTTGACTAAATATTGGAGCTGCGTTAGGCATTTCAGTACATTATCGGTGACATTTGGGTTGTAGGAAAGGTCAACCAGCTCTAATGCAGGACACGCATGAAGAACTGCATATAGTCCGGTTTCGGTTATATTTGGGCACCTTTCCAGATTGATCTCCCTCAGTCGAGGCGCACCTATACTTGCCAAAAGAAGAGCAAATCTCTCTGTTATTTCACGATTCATAGCAAGATCAAGGACTTCTAGGCTAAGGTGAGCATCTTGAACTAATGGTATAATGCCTTCGTCGGTAAGATTTGCGTCACGCAAAATCAACTTGGTTAGTCCTGTAGCTGATAGGTTCGGTATTTCTTCAAGGTATGCTTTCCATGCCAAACTCTCTACATCCAGATAGTATGGATCGATGAATACTTCTCGCATATATAGGCAATGTTGCTGAATCAGCCTGCAAAGAGAACCGGTGCCTCCAACTTTGTTGCCATATAGCATGATATACCTCAGCTCGGTGCATCGTGGAAGGATAGTGGATAAGGTACGGTGACTAAGATAGCCACTACTAAGACACGACAGGTCAAGAAGTATTAAGTTTGCTGGAATAATTGTTTTCTGCTGGATATCTTCTGTCATACTATCTTCGCCACCTTTGAGTGACAAATGGCTCAACTGAGGACAGGCTGCCAGCACCGATCCAAAGACGAACGTTAGGGGTACACCTTTGCAGCTTTCCAGTCGTAGATGAGTCAGATGCAGCCCGATACTTTGAATCATGTACAGGAACGTTTCTTGTGGAATGTCACACTGAATCAGCTCTTGAGAGAGAGAAAGAACAAGTTTCTTAAGCTTTCTCGCTAAATAGCTGATTTTATCTTGTTACCCAAGGTTTTCAGAGACCGACATTCGTTTTCGATAAGCGTTTCGAATGCTGATTTCAAAACTTCCTGTCGGGCATACGCTGAAAACCGTCGGATACATCTTCCAGTACGAACAGACATGATTTGTTGTAAAGTGAGACGGATTGGAACGAGGAAACAAGTAGCGAAATCCAGATTTGCCCAGAATTCAGCCCACGCAAGAGTCCAAGAGCGCCAACCATGACAAACGGAGAGGCAGACAAGATAATCTTTGAAAGATAAGTTTAAAAAGATGTGACGAACTAGTTCGGTAGGTAGGTGCGACACAAAGTCTTTGGACATAGAGCAAAAAGTTGGAAAACGGAAACAAGAGTATTCGTACTGAAGCGAACACTTTCGCTGATTTTTTTTTTCTTCTTTGTCATTAATCACGCAACGTTAAAATGAGAACCACAAAAAAAAGCTCAAATTTTCCCATGCACTAACCAAAAAATTCTCTCAACAGTTAGTATAACAAAGCGCGATTTTGCACTTGTTCTATTAAAATGCTCCTTTTTTCTCCTTATCCACGGATCCTTTAATCACAACGGATAACAGGAATACTCAACCATATTTTTTGCTACCATCACTGTGTGGAGATAGGGAAACACTTTTTGGCGGATAGAGCTTTTATATGCATTCCTAAATCAAAGTTAGCAGTCCAAGAGTTGATTTGCGTATGCTCACCGTTTTCTGCGCAGCAAACCCTCTTATACTACTGTAGACGTTTGATGTTTGTATGGCCTTAAGCGTTTCATCTAAAAATCGTTGCTCGTCTTCTTTGGAGTGCAAGCCAAGTTTAGGTCCAATAACGGGTAAAACGCTCTTTATGCCTTGAATTCGTGACCATGTACACTTCTTAGCGAGTGCCGTTGGTGATGCTGCAGAAGTATCCTTAATAAGGGAAAAACCGAGCGCATAAACCTACATAAATTAACGGTCCTTTCTGCACGCTCAATTATCTTTGCTCCGGCTTCTTGTAGGTGTTTCTCAAGCTTGTTTACAATGTACGGGTCTTGTCCACGATCCATCGATGCTTCCATAACTATGTTTTGTAAGCTTTGTTGGTATCGCTGTTTTAGGATCACTGACCTGCAGTGAACGCACTTCGCACAATCGCGCTTTCAGGGACCTATATCAATAAAGTAAATTTTACATTTCTCGTTCTCTTTCGCCGATTGACCTTAAATTCAGGTTCCATCATCTGAATGATACCTCCTGGCTTAGTCACACGTAATACTTCCTTTATAGCGACAGGCCACTCTTCACTTTTCAAGGCCAATACGAAGAATCGCATATTAACCAGATCAAATGTATTGTCCTCGAATTCCAATCCATGGAGAACATTGCCATACTGGAACTTGACTTTGTCGGACATCAAGGTGGGATTCACAACTTGCACAATGTCTACGCCAATAAACGTGGAATTGGGATATGCGGAAGCCATATCCTGGTTTTAGTATTATAAAGTTAGCATGGAAAATCTTGTTCCCATTTCTTATCAGATATATAACATACAAAACACCATGCACCCGAACCGGAGCCCACATCAAGTACTTTGGCACCATGGGAAAGTGGAACAGCTTGGGAGACACTATGCAAAACATTGTTGCTTTTCAAAACGTATCATTTCAGTATAACTGAGTTCATGCTAAGACATTGCGAGGAAGTCTATTGACTTTACCCGCCGAACATCTCCTTGAGGACGTAGTGTTGCTATGATCAAGTGACCGAGTGGATTACTAACATTTAATACATACTTCTTTGTCGGCCTACCCCGGTAAGTCGGCTCTGTTCTTCTTCATCCTTGGGCAGCCAGTAGGTTGAGTCCGCCACTTCGTGGTATTCACGCTTGTTCGGAACCGGGGTCGTGTCGATTTCATCGGTGGAGACCATACCAAATGCTTATTGTGTGGTGAACTTGGTATTTTCTGTTTATAGCGTGGTATCGGATTGCAATAATCGGTTAGTTTGGTTTAACTTTGTTTTTTTGTTCTTACTTCCTGACTAACAACAAAGTGGAAAAGGAAGAGAAAAAAGCAGTATATGGTGGTATACGCAATATTTCTTTCCTACTTGTGTCTCCATACTGTTACGTGACACAGCCTATGGAGAAGGTGTCTTAGATTGGTCACCTGTTTAAGCCCTGATTTTTTGTCCTGGGACAAACCGTCGGCTCCCAGCGAAGAAAGCGGCATGGATCTCGTCTTTTGCTTTCGTTAAAAGACTGTCATTGGAACTCATAGGATTTAACCGGTTCGGTGCGCTTGCTTTCCCTGGCATGCTATCTACTCTTATTGAAAAATTAATTTGTTCTTTGATTGGCCCCAGCTTGCCTGCAGCAAAGAGAAATAAAACTGTCGTTCTGAACTCTTTTTCATTTAGTGCAACTCAAACTATCACATTAACCACGTACGGCATTATCAAAGAAGTCGCTATTGTTGTGCTAGATCAGGTCCTGAAGACATACACAAGCAAAGCAAGAAACATTCAAATAAGAATGTAAAGCGAACATAGAAACACAAAAAGAAACACTTTTTTGTTATAGGACGTCTTCTAATTCTATGTTTGTTCCTCAATCAATTTGTGAGCTGGTCGTGAGGGCATCAGTGAGTCCCCGTATGCTTGAGCGTTTTCTCTAGCAGGTTCGATGAGATGCAAGTTTTAAACCCCTATCAGCGATGAGTCATGTCTTGAAACAGGTCATACTAATCTTTGGTGCTAATGATGTAGGATCATATATTTAATTCACACATTTGTTTTTGGCGTTTGGATACAAATCCAACTTGATATTAAAGGCACGACTAATCTCAAGTATTTGCTTCGCCTTTTAGCCATGTCACGCAGCAGCAGCCTTATAAAAAAGAATTTCGTCCAATGACGTCTTGCTTACATTTCTTTCTCCTACTGCTCTTAAGCAATGACAATCACCTTGCGAATTTTGCCTGACGAATTTAGTCTTTATCAGTGGGGCAGAGAGTATAAGCTCTCGTACGACCTGCTTAACTTACCGTGGTACACGATCTCCAAGACTGCATCAGAACTATCGTTATTGGTCCCATCGGACAGTGTTGTGCCAGAATTACTTCAGGCAACGAAGAAAGAATCGGGATGGCGGTGTCTTCAAGTAGATGCTCAAATGGACTTTAGCTTGGTTGGTATCCTAGCGGCCATCGTCGATCCTCTCCGTGATCATCAGATACCAGTATTCGTTGTCAGTACTTTCGACACGGATTATGTGTTAGTGAAGAAAGAAACCTTGGAGAAGGCGATTGGTGTCTTGGATGCAGTAGCAAATATAACACTTAAACCAGGACAATCTGTGCTAGATTGAACAAATGTACAAATAAAATGAAAATCGGGAAATCCGACGACCTGTGCCTTTTTCGTTCCCTGACCAGTGTGGCCATGTCAAGCCATCCTTATTACCCACGTACACTAGATCTTCCTCATTATGTTCCCAATCAGCGGTCCATGGGTGAACTCCTCATGGTCGTTGGTGGTGCATTTGGGATCATATGTATAGGAACTTTTGTTTTGGCAAGAACAAGACAACATGACTGGTTAAGCTCCCTTCGCCTTTCTTGGTTCATCATCTGTGGGATTTTGCATTGTGGTTTCGAAGGCTACTGGTTGTACCAACGTGATAATGTTGCTGGTCGCTCAGACATTTTGGCGGAACTTTGGAAGGAATATGCTCATGGGGATTCTCGTTACTTATACAACGATCCCCTTTTGCTTGCCCTTGAAACTTTGACTGTGGTAAGGAATTTGGCTTGATCTTTCAATGATAATATGCATTGACCAAGAAAGAAAAAAAATTAGTATGTATGGGGCCCATTATGCTTTCTATGTGCATGGACACTGTGGAAGCGTTCCCCAAGTCAGTATTTATGGCAGCTCTTGGTATCCATGGCCCATCTGTTCAGCTGTTCATTATACTTTGTCATGGATTTCCCGGATGACTTCAAGAATTGCGATCCACATCCTTTCTATTTCTGGATATACTTTGTCACCTTTAATTCACCTTGGATACTGGTAGGTGATCAAGAAAATTTTAGACGAATTTTAACCTCGGGTCAAAAGGTACCATTCGCCTTGATTGTTCAAAGTTTCAGGACCATTTCACAGGCTTTTGGGAAAGTTAAGATTGAATAGACATGGATTAAGACTGGAATGAGGTGCGGATGCCAGTCAATATCATCGTACATGCACAGTAAGCGAGGGGGAGTTTTTGGTATAAGTGCTTTATATTCAACTTGCACTCCAAACGGTAATATAAGTAGTGCTCTTGTTTTTAGAAAAGAGCTCATAGTTTTTATCCATTACGCTAAAAAGGGTATTATTCCATTCTATGGGTAGGTATTATTTGTGGAGTTCATTTTGCAATTGGTTGACCAAACTGAGTCAATAGTAAGTTAGCATAAAGTGATCATGAAGAAAGTAAGTATCGCTTACTGAGTTAACTGATCGTTCATCTGACGACTTGAAGTATAATCCTTTTTCAGTTTCTCTATGATCAGGTCGTTCGCTTGCTTGTGGTTCTGCCAGCCTTGGATAGTTTCATTGTATTCTCGGATACGTTTCTATAGACACAAAAAAATATAAAAATCGAAAAAGAAAGGTAGATAGGGTATAAAAACAACAGGAGAGAAAGGAAGAAGGTAGTTTGTTTGCGCGTAAAGTTCAAATCATCAAAGTGCAGTACTTCGCGCACAAAAGGGAAAAACAAAAGAAAGATAAGACAGAGATAAATAGAATGTTGTTGTTGTGAAAGGAAAAGACCAAAGAGGATGGGGCAAGTGTCTTTTTACCCTTTTTTTTCTTTTTATATGTTGTGGTAACTCACCTCATAGCCCTCGATTTCTTGAGCATACTTTTCGATCTTCTCACCAGTTTCAACCCGTAGCAGATCCATTTCCTTTTGTTTTGCTGTTGCTAGTGCTCTGACACGATAAGCATAATCATCTAGTTCACGATCTTTAGCATCAACTTCTTCTTGATATTGTTTGTACAGCACAGAAATTTCGCGCTTATGCTGTTGCACAATGGACTGAAGTCGTTCCTGCAAATCACAGAATGGTATGGTTTAACGCCAATAACTACGGACTGACACACTTACCTCTTGTGCGTTCATCTGATTCTTGGTCTCTTCTAGTTCTCGACGAAGATCTTGTAATTCTCGCGCTTTCTCGTTGCCTAATCGGTTCAGCTGGGCTTCATGTGCTTCTTTTAGTTCACTGATTCGGTTCTGTAATTCCTGCTGACGAGCTTGCAGTCGTTCTTCACAAGCCCTGTGGCTTTCTTCAGAATTTCGTCCAGGTTCTTCCTTTGGCTTTGACAGAGTAGATGTGTGCGTTTCTAGGCGCGCCGTAGCTGCTTCTAGAGAGTTCTGAAGAGTCTCGACCTGATACATCAACGAAGTAATCTCCTGTGCTTGATTATCTATCTCTGTCTCCAAAGCTTCACACTTGTCTTTCCATTCTTGCAAGGTCTTGGCGTGATTCTCTTCCGCCTCACTTTGTTCTTTTTGATGCGTTTCCGTCAACTGCCGTACCATATCATGTAATCGATCGATTTCCAATTGTGCTGCCCTGTTCTTTTCTAGCCATACTTGAGCCGTGTCATCACTTCCGTTTTGAAGCTGCTGAATTTCGTCGCGGAATCGGCGCTCCAGATTCTCAGTGTTCTGTTCCGTTTCACGTTTGTGCTTTTCAAACAATGCATGCGCCTCGTTAAGCTGTTCTTCTAGTTTTCGGATATGTGCTGCGTTTCGAGATTCTTCCAACAGTTTCTCAGATTCTTCTAGTTTCTTTTCTAGTGTCATTTTTTCGTTTGCATGTTCTTCTTTCAGACGGTTCATCAGTGCATCTTTTTCTCGACTAGATGACTCTAAAGCTTCTTTCAAGGCTTTCTAAAACAAAGCATCAACGAAACTGAACTGTGCTTTATCGAAAGTAACGATGTATACCTCGTGTGCTTCTTGCAGTTGCATTATCTCCTGTTTATGGTCGGCCGTCAGCTTACCGCGCTCTTGATCTTGTTCCAATCGCAGCGCTTCCCAATGTTTCTCTTTCTCGTTCATTTCTTGTCGCAATCGCACCACCTCTCCTTCCATCTCTTCTTTAAGTTGCTCCTGGTATTATGGGATCAAAACCTATGTACACATTAAGATTATACAACTGTACCTTCAGTTTGCGAGTAGCTTCCTCAGTAAGTAGCCGACACTTTGTACTTGATTAGAATCATTTCCTTCTCGGTTCTTTCTTCCTTTTTCTCCGATGGTTACCTCTTGTGCACATGTCCCGTCGTTTTGAGACGGTTTCTCCATCCGAAGCAATTCCTTTTGATTTTTCGTTGTTTGTGAGATACGACTTAACAGCCTATATTCCTTTACCGCAGTCTTCGGCTTGCTTTCATCATGATTGTCGGAATCGACGGATAATTCACATGGTATCAGATGAGATGAAGAAGACAATAGTGGCGTTTCTGGGTCCGTTTGCCGCTCCAAGCGTTCCTTTTCCAGACGATCCACTGTATTCCGTAAATCCTTTATCGTCATCTCCTGTTTCTCCAGTATCTCGTCTTTTTCCGTCAACTATCGCAACGGATCCTGATTTTTTAACTTCCTACAGCTGTTTCATATCTTCAAACCTTATCCTTAAGTGATTTAACCTCCTGGAGCGACTCCAGCCCAGCAGGCGAAGACTTGCGTTTTGTCGCCGTCGCTGTCGAGGAAACAGCAACCGAGGACCGACGGGTTACAGTTGGACTCTGTGGTGGCTTTTGAGCCGAGACAGTTGGCACGACAGAACGGCGTTTGGGCAACGTGGGTGAGGCTACTGCTGGGCTACGTGTAGCAGTGCCTGTACTGGAAAGCGCTGCTGGGGTTGTTGGCTTTTTGCGTCCTGGTTTGCTTGCAGTGCTACCAGTTGATGAATTGCTTGTTCGGCTCAAGGAGCTTGTTGATCGTTGAGGTGATTCCGGTATGGCTGCTGAGGGCGAGTTTGCGACCAATGACAGAGGCCGAGGCCGTGTTGATCCCGACTTTGCTGTCGATGTTGCCGTTGTGGAGCGAGCAGCGGCAGCGCCTGTTACAGTGTTCGCTCGCTTCAGCGGTGCATTGGTAGGTTTAGATGCTGTGCTTCCTGTCCCGGGCTTAATGCCCAGCTCGCCTAGCACCGACCTACGTTTGGCTGTCGTTGTTGTCGCTGCTGTTTTCGTTCCAGTACTGACTGTTTTGTCCACCATAACACAGATAAAATAAAGTAAAAAAGGAACACAAGGCTTCCAACGTCAAGTTGTCGCTGTTAATTTTTGGATGCACATGCGCTCCCCTTTTTAGTCATTGTTCATGCTTATTCAAAATGGTAGTTCTTATTGCCAAGGATAAAGCCCTCTTTGAAAATATTGATGTCTCAGTATTGCTAGCTCTTTGGTTGAACCTCTAGTTCTTTGAAATATGATCCTGCGCAACGTTGCCATGATATGCCTTGTATATTGACCATATCTGTACAGATTAACAAGCTATTTCATTGTGCGCCGCTTCTAAAGAGTAAATATGATTTGCGGAGGTTAATAATAGGCTGTTAAATTCAAAGAGAGGCCATGTCCTTTGTCAATGGCATCTGCTGCATGTAATATCCAAGTTTGAAATGATCTGTTGCTCTCTCTTATTTTTTTTCCGTCCCCTTTTCCCAGCGAATGTGGTTGTGCTGTTTTGTCAGTAATATTTAACATGTCTGTTTTGGGAAAATTGATGCAGAAAGTCATCGTCGTCTGAGTGTCTTGTATCATGCAGTCGTGTGCCGAAGTTTGACTGGTGATCGCGGACAAAATATCAAGATCGCAACTTGCACACCGGACATGGTAGGATGTCGTAGTAGCCTGTCGAGTGTCAATATGAACAATAGAGACATAATGCTTGTCTATGGCATACCAAGTCGGACCACCATGTGACATTTTACTGATTCCAAGTTTTATTCTATTTAAACATTTGATCTATTCCAGTTACAACTACACTAGGTCTTCGATTTCATATCGTCTGCTTTCTTCGTTTCGTAGGATTGGCAGCATGGATGCTAATGGATGCTTTATGGACCATTATACAATATGTTCATTTCATTTCTCGTCAACACGCTTAGTGACGAACATTGCCGGATCCTTTCGCCACGGAAAAATGGTGATCCACCTGGGACATAAGGGTTACTTAGCTCCATGCTTAATTAGCAAACTAAGCACAGATCCAAAAGGGAATAACTATAGCACATGCAGCAGCGGTTTTATGCAAGTCAATTTGGCTATCAGAAGGATTAAGTTCTTCTCCGGCTATGTGACCAATCCGAACGGTGACGGTATTCTTGATCTCTCCGTCTATAATGCCTGTCTCTTTCTTTCGAATTGATGTCCCTCCTCCTCTTTCTCTCTCTGCTGCGTGACCTATCGCGATGATGTCGGTTATCTCCAGAACGATATCTTTGTGTAGGTCCATCATGAGGTGCGCGATTACCATGACGATGGTAAGAATCCTGCTGATGCTCGGCAATTTCATCTGAACGCCTCGCAGATGACATTTGGTTGATACCACGTTTAATTGACCGCCAATTATCGTGAAAACGTTGATCTGGATCAATGGTTACAGTTTTATGTTCTAATCTGTTTAGGTTTCTTTTGATCCACAGGGTTAGTGTGATTAGATAGAAACAAAAAGTTAACTCACATCGGACGACGGAAAGGTCGGTCTCTCGCGCCAAATCGAAGTTGGCCGCTTTCTTTTTTTCCACCAAATCCACCTCCAAGGCGTCGTGGTATCCATCCAGGCATCAATCGACTGCGTTCATAATCGACAAGTAGTACATGGTCATCCAATACCGATTCATGTGCTCGCTCGTATGCTTCTCGAGCAGCACGAGCATCTTCAAAGGTAATGAAAGCATAACCTTGAGAGGTGCCGGTAACTGTAGCAAAGCATTAACCTTAGCGAATTGGTTATTTTTGCTTCATCTCTTAAGCTAATAGCGTACCAAGGTTGCGAATCACTTGTGCATACTTTATATGGCCATACTGTTCGAAAAAATGGCAGAGAGTTTCTGAAATAGGTAGGGAATGTCAAACGGTTATTTTATTTTCTTCCTTTTCATTATCGAATTACCTTCTGTGGTATCGAAATTCAGTCTTCCTACAAATATAGTTTTAGCAGGATCCGTATTAAATCGCTTTGCTGGTCTGTCTACGGAATATAAGTCGGTCAAATGTGAAACGATCAAATGCCGTACATTTAACATGAGTAGCTCTTTCTACCGCAGCGTCATGAGGAACAGTATCCGTCCCATCGATCGATCCTGCTTGGATGGGGTCATATACTTTGGCATACCACATGATAGAGGTGAAGGTACTGGTGCCCAAGCGCTCCCAAAAGTTGCCCGTAGCTCCTATTGTGGCTTGGAAGCCTTATGGGTAACGGATCCTGTACCTCGATCCACAGTAAAAATGCGGTGTTCTCTATTTTATTGAAATGACTCGGAACAGAATGCAACATTCTATATGCTTCATGATCTACAAGAATCCAGATCGTTTTCCAATGGCAACCATAGCTACAACGTATATGATCATTCCCATAACGATCCAAAAGAACCAGACCAGGTCATGGTTATCCTGCCCTGGAACGTGAACGTTCATTCCAAATAGACCAGCTACTAAGTTGAGCGGAACGACGATGGTGGCAAAGAAAGTTAGGCGATTGATCACTTCATTTGTAGTATTTCCTGCTTGAGATACTTCAATCGAAATCTGGCCCAGATAGTTCCGATGCGCACGGCCAAGCGTTAGATCATAATGATTTACGTTTTGCAACATCGTCAATATGTGATCTAAAGGAAACATGAAAATGCTTTGTCAACATCGAAGAGCATTCATGTGTGAAATCTTGTATTACCTTGAATATCTCCCAAGTAGAGAATGACTTCATGGTGAATCTTGGATTCCTCTGTCGAATTAGCGTCGACCGGTTCGGCAGACTTGACCAACGGCCCAGACTCTTTTGATTTGTCTTCATATCGTTTAATTAAACTTCGGACGACATCTGCCTTTGGGCCAAGGAGTCGCAGAAGCTGCATAACCGTTTTACGGCAACTTCCGATTCTTCGTAACATATCCCTTTGCTCTGATCCATCTAAAACTAGGACCAAATCATCAATTGAATCGACTTCCAACTCTGTTTGCTGGATAAGCGGGGCGAAGCTATCTGTGACACTATCGATCAGAGCGTAGTTGATCCACTCTGGGGTGATGTGAATAAAATCTTTTAGTTGGTGGATACGGCGACGGACATTATGAGGGTGTGGCAACGGCTGGAAACGAAACTAAGTAACCAAGCCATTAGCACATCAAGCATCATTTATACATGTGTTTCACTCACGGTCAGAACACCATCCTTGAACACAATGATGTAGAAATTGACGGCTTCGAGATACGTTGGGCTCTGCATATCATGGTCGAAGCTTCGGAAGCTGACGAACATATAGTTTTGGAATATTTCACATTTTTCTCGTGATTCTTGTGCCTGGATATCTTCGGTAGTCAAAGGATGGATTCTGAATATCTATTACAAATTAGATCATTAATTCCTGATGATCAGTGATACAAACCTTGCTGAGCGCACGCATCTCCTCATTTGTAGGAGAAAAGATATCGATCCACCAGCAGCTGGTATTAAGTAAGAGTTCCGAAACAGTATGTTCCTTATTTTCAGCCCTCATCCTAAATAAGTCGCGTAGAGATTGCCCTTTGATGGAGCCGACATCGACCGAATAGAAGGTGCAACGATCTATCAGTGATTTCTGTACTACAAACTCCTGAAACGAAACATGTAAGAATACTCAATCTGCAAGCGGATAAGCTACCTTGGTATATTCGCCTTTTGTACTTTCTGCGCTGGAGACCAATGTGACCTTCCCCGGGTTGGTGTCCAATAGGTCATCCAGTTTAGCGGTCAGCTGGCGTTCTATAGGGTAGTGTGCTTCATATGCACCGTCTTCGTTGTTCATAAACGAATAAAGAGCATCGGTCTGAACCACAAGAGCATTATCAATGTCAAAGACGGGTGGCTTTGGGAGGGGGTAACAGACATCGTTTGTACTGTCATCTTCTGCGGCTGATGAGTCCGAACTTTTGAGGATTGGCTGATCGTTTGTTAGGGCAGATGCAGGCATCTCCATATGAACAACACATTCGTCGTTAGCAGGAACCTTAGAATGGCCAGCTGCGTTGTGGACCTGCTCCATGATGCCGATCGTATAGTTTACATTCAGGGAAGAACTTTTTTTCTCGCAAACGGATTTGGTTGCCTTTTAAGCGCGCGGAGTTTTAAGGAGCAGTAACCAAACCAACACGGTTTTCAATCCCGAAACAACCAGCCATAACCACTGGTAACACAAAGCAAAAGAAATAACAGCTCTCTTAGGCTAAATTCAATCGGGTACCTCTTACCTTTGAATGGGCGCGACCGAAATAGACCTTTGTGTCTCCTTTATTGACATTTGCACTCCAAAAACGTGGCCCCAAGCAGGTTACACCAAGAAAAAGGCTTGCATTAGTTGGCGCATTGACTGTAGACTAGTTAACAAACATTTACGACATGTGTGCAAACAATATGATACTTATTTCTGTTTGTCCAATGACAGCAGCATGGCGTAACTTCCAAAGCCCCCAGCAATTATTTATTTTCCTTTTCTCAAGTCCTTCTTTTTTGTTTGTTTTGACGTTAGCCATGTCGCAACACTAACTTAAATAATATATGTTCAGTACATAATCCATCAGCGTGTGAGTATAACAAACCCATACAAGCACAATGCTTAGTCTTCTACTAGCTAGCCCTGCTCGCTTTGTATACCGCCGCGTTTTCTTTCCTTACTAACCTACTTGCTGTCTATGTCAGATACATAGGCTAAAATATCAAAGTCTCTGAGAGTCTGAATTAAATATTTACTGAAAAAAGAAGATTTGACCAGCGTAAACTCTCACATTTTCCTATCCTGATGATGTCGGAAAGGCATGAGAAAGTCTACTGCATGATCGAACATAATTAGTCCAACACGAAGATGTAATATTGAAAAGATTAATGCTTGACGATGAAGTGAAGATATGGAGAAAAAATATTAAGTAATGGAAGAAACGCAATGATTGATGGTCCATATCCTCAGAGCTTTCTACAGACAAAAACATGAGTACGCTTATACTATTAACTGATCAGATGTGGTTGACTAATCTCTTAATTGCACTGACCTGCATTATTTATATAAAAATTTTGAGGATGCCTATCTTATACTTGGTTTTATATGGTTGTCTTATATTACACAAACGTTGTGCTTCGCTTGGCGGCAGTGGCGTTATAATTGATATCTGTATTCAACCAGCTTATTCATCATACCACAGAAGAAGCCTATTTAGCCCAGTGTACCTTTAACGGGCTTATTCATACAGAAAGTGTTCTATGTATTCACATGATTAAGGAGATTAGATGTACATAATAGATGTATATGGATCATGTTAAACAAGGTTCCGTAATGATGACCGAAATTTGGGCAGTTTGGAGCATTCATCCTTCAAATTCTGTGCTTTTGGGCTTTCCCACGCTCCTTCGACCATAAATTGGCGGGCGTACCGTATACAGACCTCTTCACGGAAGTTATTATATAATCTGCGATTGTATTTGCGCTGAAGATAAATAGGTTGTAAAGACCTGTGGCGAATGAAGTTGCTTATAGATTCAATCAAACTTACCTCAGCGTCTCGAATGCGATCAGGATAAGCATGGGTTTGGTGGATGATGAAATCATTAGGAAGGACATGGTAATCGACGCCGGAAATATACAATTCGTATAAACAAGCAGCCTTGTTACTACCATAACCCACGAAACGTTCGTCACACCATGAGGAGTGGTCTTTCCGGACAATAATATAAGGTTCGTATGACTTTTCATACGCCGTTACCTCGTACAGATCGTCTGCACTTAGCCATTTTTCGTAGTCAGTTGGACCGTGACCTGGTTGCCAAAAGGAATGAAACATCCCTATCGTACCGGCCTGAAAAAGATCCACCAACTCTGACTTGTTCGTTGGGAAGGTTCGCCAGTCGAGGCCATCGTCTTGCTTAAAGTATTCAAACGCTGGGATCACGAGAGCAGATTGGCCAGAACGTAGCAGATCAAGGGCAGTAGGGTTAGACATGATAGAATGTCGGAAGTCTGTGCAGGGATAGAAATCAACGTCGAGCATCATGACGTAGTTGGATCGTGCAAAAAGCTTGGCGACATTTCTCCACATATTGAGCTGACGACCCAATTGATTGCGTACTAAATGAATGTCCACATATTGTCTCATCTCAGGTTTTCTTGCGAATGCTTGTTTGAGGAGATTTACTGTCTCCTTTCCCTGCTCATCGTCTGATATATGTACAGTGGCCGAGATAGGACCTTCATTTTTCCGATTAAGTTACACATACACACCGAGAGATGGGTAACCTCAATGTTACCTTTATAGCGAGTTGCCAATCTAGCCAAGTTGGGTATACGGTCGCGCGTCACCAGAGTAGTAATAGTTATATCCTGAGCAATAGGGTTCTTTTCTGCTTTGAAATAGTACGGAAAGACATGGTTAGACCCGGACGTCGAAAACAATTTTGAAAAGGCCAGGTCAGTACGAATTGAATGTGAGATGCCTACAGTGGATGGAATATGTTGTGAGTAAACAGAGATATATTACTCGTGATTATTACCATCATCACTACTCCATTCAAACTGATTCTTCAAAGGGGTTGAGGAAGATCTATCTTGAACGATTGAGGCGGACCTTGGCCATACACCGGTATCTATATGTTGATTTCGTAACCTAGCAAGATCCGATATCCAGACAAAGAGCAGGAGCGATATGGATACAATGGCAATAACTTTGACATATTTCTGGGCTAAAAGCATACGGATATTGGAAGGCATAATGAGAAAGATAAAAGGAAAGGAATCAGTACGGAAATGCCAGCCGTTCTTTATACGAAACCAAAGCAACCTAAAAAAAGCGTGCATTTTATTTTTGGCGCAGCTGACTCTAAATATGAACAAAGGCTCAATTTTGACTTGGGTTCATCGAACAACGTCAAGTACTGAATTTCCATGGAAAAACAAAGTTCGTCATGTGCACAACTTGGATCGTGATACGTCTTTCAACTAGAAATGATATAAAGCCTTTGTACCATCCATAGTAAGATCATTTCATCCAACTATTCTTCAGCCAGTCTCTCATCGTTCTTCGTCCTTTATTGCAAAAGGAAATCCATCCTCATCCAACGCACACAAAAGGTTAGGACATAGACACAGGATATATGCTGGTAATCACAGTCCCCCCGTCCTTAAGTAATTGGTGGCTCGGCGATTAAACAAAAAAATACTTTGCTCTTGACATTGATCGTTGCCGCATAGACTGGTCCACTTGCCTTGACGTCGATATTCCACAGAATAGAATATACCATGGCATAACTCTCCATACTCAGTTGCTATTAGAAAAAGTTGTTTATTGTATCGGCACTTATATATCATTCTTCAATACATATGCGGCAACAACGGCGCGTGTGTGTAAATAGCATTCGTTAACTCCAACTGCTGAAAGTTCCCTACGTTCGAATTGCAGCAGATCTTTGCTTACGACATTAAAATCAGGTCTAAAAACCATTGCATTACTCCCATTTAATAGAACGATGTAAAGCTGAGCTAGTGGAAGCGCGTATATAGAACTATAACGGAGGTTTCCCCACCTCTGTCCAGAGAACTATGCTAACTGCGACATGCTATGCTTACTTAAAGCTTACATTATAGTGACATGAAGGTTAAACATTGAGAAAACTGACGGAACTTACCTTATAGGAGACCGCGCATCATATCTATTACTGTTCCATGGTCCTCCTTTAGCAACTTTTTCCTTATGACAATGTTAGTGTTTGTGTGATTGTGTTTTTGTCATGGTGTATCTCACATGGTATGTTGTTGCAAACCATAACAGTAATTGTTTATCTACGCTTCGAAGCATGAAACGATTTTCTAGCCATCAAATGGGATCTTTTCTTGAATAGCCGAAGAATCTATCATGTGAGATTAAGGGAAGTAAAAACAATAGATAAAAACGCTTTGAAATGCGTTGAAAACTATATTGAGCATAAAACAGCAAAGAAATACCTTTTGACTCTTGCGGCATTCAAAAATAATTTTCCTTTTACGTCAATTACGAGTCCTCTCAAAGTAAAAAAGGGATGCATGAACCCTAAACAAGGACTGGGTGGTAACGTAAACATATCATCTAACATGACCGAGACAGAGCATACCGTTTTTCGACGACTTTATCCTGGAAGTCGTTTAGAGGTACTAGAAATAGTTGACTTTGTTCTCTACATGACGTCTGTTTATGCATACAATTCATAGTCCACGTTTGCATGGCCCTGGGAATCGTTGGATGCGCTCGAATCATCGTTTAATGTCCAGGAATATCTTCAGCAACTAATACGAACCAACAGAGGGAATGTTGAGGGTCTTGTAGATCTACCGGAAGGCGTTGATAAAGAAGTCTGGCAGTACGAACATCTAAGGTACTTCATGGCTTCATCTGTACCATTCATCTAAATATTAAGCAGACAGGTCTGTCTAGAGTTAAGCCTCCTTGTGGTCGCTTTAGAACCGGAATGTACTAAAGAAAACTGTCCGGAAATGAAAGCGGACGGCTGGCTCTATCTTTGTGCTGCTCACCCATCAACTCAGTCGGTAGGCTTGGATTTTCATGTGGGACTGACTATTTAAACATATACACTTTTTGCATCCAAAAAGTGCCCAGCTATTGATTATATCATTCATACTCTTGACGGAGCCACTATGTTGTTAAATAATTCAAAATATTTTCCTAGCAGGTAAGAAATGCAAAAGATAAAATAGTCGAAATAACTGAATGATTCTCTTATTCTCTATATCAGGATATCAGTGCCAGAACCTTCGTTAAAGCATTTTCAATCGATAGCACGAAGACTTTACCGCATTTTTGCACACGCTTACTATCATCACCGAGAAATCTACGAGACGTTTGAGGTGAAGCCTTGACATGAAAAAAAAAAGACCGTAAAACCATACTCACGTTTAGTCATCAGAACGAAACTTCTTTATATGCAAGGTTTCTTCTACTTTCCCGAGTTTACGAGTTGATCACACCATCCCTCATTACCATCCCAGATTCTACAGCTAAAGAGTCTGCAGAAGAACAAGAGAATGAAACCACCAATGGCGGAGAGTCACCGTTATCCAAAAGCGTGATCCTTATGAACAAAGACCGATCAGTAAACGATGAGAACAAGGATAACAGCGATGCTGAAATTCAACAGTGCTGACGAATGATGCATTACACGACGCTGTAATAAATATGTTGAAGTGTCATATGTTTTCATCTTGCGT